>JAUZST010074326.1:0-21374 GCA_034779995.1 Parotocinclus haroldoi
CCTATGGATTATTCCGTAATGGCGGCCGGCGGTGGCAGCGACGAGCAGCTCGGCGGCGCACGGTAGGCTCCCTAACAGTATGACTCTCAGTTCTTCCAGTGCTGTTGAGGTGTAAAGATGCAACATTCAAGTTCTATTTATTTACATAGCTTTTGTCAACTTCAAGTTTAATTGCCTAATTAAAGTTTGTCTGTTACATTATGTCCATTGGTGGTGGATGTGATATACCACTGTTTTCTAAACACAGACATTGCTGACCACAGCGTTATGGCTCATAATTCTGTCATTTTGTGAAACACCCACTGTATACGCAGTCAACACTCATTTGTTTGTCGCACAACACTCTATTTCCTAGTTTTTTCCAATCGAAATTTTACAGTCCCATTTATGATCAAATATAGCCAACTTATCAATTAAGTTATCACAATTAAGTTAAATTATCACATTAGGAAAGCACAAACTGTCTAGAAGCTGTTTCACAGTCTGGCAGGGAGTCGAGGTAACTCTTTTTTTATAGTAGTTCTTGGTTCTTGGTGCTTTATTTGTTGCAGAAAAAGCTGTACAGGATGTTCCAGTTTCCTTCTGCTTTTCCCGGTGAAATATAGAATGTCCACAGAATAACCAGTCACTCACATGAAAACATACACACAGACTCTGACACTGTAGTATTTTCCAACACTACTCACACACATTTATGCAAATTTACTGGGCTCTAGAACCAGAAATGTCAAGTTTCCCCCAAAGATCTATAAGCAGTTGATCAGCCAAAGCTCCACAGCAGTTGCAATGTCAAAAATATTTGTACGTGTAAACTCACAGAACAGTCAAAGTTTTTACCAGGAATAATGATCTACGGTAGAATGATCTGTTTTACTGCATAAATACGACCTAAAATGTCATCAGATCATAAACGTCAATAAATGGAGTCATGATCATAGAGACAGAGAACCCCAATTAAACAGATGAGACAAATAAATTGTACATAGCTATTTATTTAAAAGATTGGAAAAGATCCAGTGTAACATATCTGTGGGTGCTAAAACTATGTGAACCTTGTTTGACCTCCTAGTACAGCAATAAATGTAGCTGAATGTTTCCAGTAACAGTTGATCAGTCCTGCACAGCGGTCTAGAGGAATTTTAGCCACATGACCTTTTGCAAACTACTGACATACAGTATCTATATATACAGTGTGGACATGTTTGTAAATATTTCTTTTCATGGATCAACACTGAAGATATGACACTTTGATCCAGTCTTGGTCCTCTCAAGGTTTCTTCCTCCTAAATAAGGGAGTTTTTCCTTGCCACTGTCGCCATAGGCTTGCTCAGACTGTGACTGGCCTTTTTTTAGATAATATACTGTTGTAAAGCTGCTTTGAGACAATGCTCCATTGTAAAAAGCGCTGTTTAAATAAATTTTGATTGATTAATTGATTGATTAATTGATCCATTGTAAAGTAGTCAGGCTACAGCTTATAAAACAGTGTAAATTTGCTGTGTCCTCAAAATAACTCCACACATAGACATTAATGTCTAACCCACAGGCAAGAAAAACCCTGAACGCACCCCCAAATGAAAATGGACAAATTGTGCCCAACTAGCCATTTTCCATACCTGGTATCATGTAACTTGTTAGTGGTCTCACAGGGTCTCAGGTGTGAACGGGGAGAAGGGGTGTAAAATTTGGTGTTATCGCTCTCACTCTCACATACTGGTCACTGGAAGTTCAACATGGAACATCATGGCAAGGAGGATATGAAAAAAAATTTGTTTCTCTACATTAAGATGACCTAAATGATTGCCAACACAATGAAAGTGAGGTACAGTGGCCAAGATCATACAGCGTTTCAATTCTGTCATATCAGTGTTTAGCCATGAAAATATATAATAAAACATTTACAAAAATGTGAGGGGTGTACTCACTTTTACTGTATACACTGCTCATTTTGAAGAGGAGTGACTTGCAACCCTGTTATGAACAGCACTGTTGTTCAGTGTTCTACTGATGGAACACTCATTAAGATTAAAAAACATGAGAGGCCTTTAGTTGCATAAACAATACGCTAGATATTTGTTAGTCACTCACGCCTTCGGGGGCGGGTATTAGTGATCATAAATTTCCTCTGTTTGTAAACAATCTGTTTCACTGTGCATTGGTGGAGTCCAAACTCTAAGAGATTTTGAAACGTTCTCCAGCTTGATGAGGATCCATGAGAGGACGCTTCAACAAATGTCTGCCATGAGCTATCCAGGTTCTGGATGGTTAACAGTCACTCACCGTATTGTCATCCCATTGACTGAAAACACCTCACTTTCTCTTAAACTAACTTCTATTTTTAGGGGTTTAAATATTTTTGCTACTCGCAGATAGGTAATATTGTATCATTTTCCCGCAGTTAGTATGAACAAGTATAATATGTCTCATTTGTTAATCTGGGTTCTCTGTATCCCTTTAGTACATAGAAAAGTCTGATGGGTTCGCAAACTAAGCACCACTGTATGTCCCCCAGGTGCTCTAGCTGCCTGCGGCTGACCATGATCTTCAGGTATGATGCACAGTTGCCCTGGAATTCCTATTTTTCTGCACCTTGGAAAATGCCCTGTTATGCGTCTTCCTTTTTATGGGCCACATTTCAATTTACTGTCAGACAAGGGTGTTTCAAAACAGCCTGCTGCCTCCAGGGTTTGGACATGGTAGGATAATGTTATAATGCTTCTTAGGGCTGCTTACCAAGCATCCATCCTGGAACAATAACAGAAACCAAAAATCAGTTTACACAGCCAATGAATCCTAAGCCAACTAAAGCTGCCTTCTTACCTCTGACATTAAATCAAGGATCTGCTATTCTCGAGTACTGTCACATATGCAGTCTTTAAGATATCAGCACGTGAGGAACATTGCTTCCTGCATCTAGGAAAAGGAGTAATCCTGCAACCAAATTCATGATAATACCCAGATTCTAAATGTTTTTTGTGCTTTGCATTCAAGAACATCTGTTTTCTGCAGGTCATGGGTAGCACAGGTCTATGCACAAGGCTTAAACATCCTGTACTAGCAGTACTTCTACTGGTTACATCCACAATAAGCCTTGACCTCAGACCTCATGCATCAGCATCTGCCATTCTAGTTTGAAACAAATAATGCACCAGGTCAGTAAAGCCAGGTGGGAAATTAGAATTCGGGCTTGTTAAAGCAGGCTTATTTTGAGCCAGAAGCATGTTGTAGGGATGCCCTTTTGCTGTAAGCCACTAACCCTGTTACACTGGCTTCAGTGTTTGCACATAATGTTTCCATAAAGTCATCATCAGTGTATTAGAATCAACCTTTATCTTAGCGCTTAAGGCTGAGCTTTCAGGCAGGACCATTGTGCTGCTGCCTAGCTACTATCATCTTTGGCATTTTGTTGAAATCTCTTCAATTTATAAGACACACATACCTTTCTACTGTATCACCTGTCTCTTTGCCCTTTCACCATGTGAGAGTAGTGTCTGGGGCAGTTTATATACAGTAAAAAAGAAGCTATAATTGTGTCTTGTGACACAAAAGGTCCTTGTGTGGCTGTGTAAGGGAAAATGCAAAAGTATAACCTCTCTTCCCCAGGTTTAGGTACTGGATGTTCAGAAATGCTATGGCTTTTTTGACAAAGGTGAACCAAAGTCTCTTTTTTCCATTTCTGACTTTTTGCCACAGTTGGATCCAACAAAGAAAGCTATTTTGTTGCAAACTTTGTCGTTTGTTTCCATTTGTAATTAGTTTGATTGTTTAGCAAGTCTTGCATTACACTACACAATTGACATAACTGCTTTACATGTTCACAGATACACATGTATTTCCATGTATTTCAAAACAAGTTGCTGACCTGCCAAAAAGATTGGGTCTCATTATTCTCTTGTAAGGAGCATTTTCACAACAAAACTGTGTACAAACAATACAGAAATGCATCAGAGATACCACTGAAAACATAAGTGATTAAAATGGCTGTTATTAGACAGTGGAGAGATCACGGGAGATCAGCCAGATATAACAGAGACTGAACGAGTGAATGTGAACCAGTTTATATAGTATTCCACTTAGTATGCCATTTCCATCTTGTTACAGATAGGTAGTGGAAAGTTATCCACACAAACATGAGGAATTTACACAATAGAATGTCTCTAAACACAAAAGCTGAGCAGTATGTAGTCCAAATGTATATATATATATCACAATGTGAGAGAGTGATCATTTAATCAGTTAAAAAATAATGTATATTATAGTTGTAGAAGCTAAACAAAACCAGCTTGTAGAAGTAAGAAATAAGGAAGAGTGAGACATGGAGCCAAATAAACAACTACTGTAGGAGCAAGCACCAAAGACCTGCAACCTTCAACTACTAATAGTTTATAATATTGTAAGTGACTTTATAGACAAGTAATCCCAAAATCGTTTGTCATTAAAGTGAATGAACATTGATCAGATGATCATTACACAGTGTTTACCACATTATATTCATATATGGCAGCACCATATATGTGTGTGTAGCACATATGCCTCACAACAAGAAGGTGCTTGGTTCAATCCCAGGGTGAAGCGGCCTGGGTCCTTTCAGTGTGGAGTCTGCGCGTTCTCCCTGTGTTTTCGTGGGTTTACTCAGGGTACAGCGGTTTCCCCCCACAGTCCAAAGACATGCGTGTTAAGTTAATTGGCGTCTCAAAAGTGTCCCTTAGTGTATGACTTTGTGCATGACTGTGTGTGTGTGCACTACAATGGATTGGCGCCTCATCTAGTGTTGTTCCTGCCCTTGCACCCAGAGTTGCCAGGTGGGCACTGGCTTCCCCCCTGGCAACAAAAGATAATGGCAAGCGGAAGATGATGGATAAATGGATTTATGGAGGGATGGATGAATGGATGGATGGATATTGGATGGATCGGATCGGAGGGGGCATGAACAGATCCTTAACAGCTGATAAAGCCCAGACAATATAGATCACCCATCAGTAATGAGGTAATGAATAGTTATGAATGGACTATTAGCTGTATAAGTAATATTCCCAATTCGATGTACACAGGCACCAGGAAGAGTTCAAAGATGCAAGATCAAGGTAAAAGCTATGTCACACAGAGTAAAGGGAGCTGGTTGAAATCATCCTGCTGGCTTAATGAATAGGAAACAAGAAACAGACGATTAGAATTCAAACAAAGTCTGCTTCTTTCATGTACCATGTATAAGCAAGCTGGACCCAGCTGGTAGCTGGACTTGTGGCATTATACCTTTCATGCTTTTTACCCTTAAAAACGTTTCCAAAGCTTTGACAATGGTATTTATTTCTTTTTACACTGAAGGGAACTAATGTTCTCTGTCTCTTTGAGAAGAAAATATGTTTTCCTGCTTAGCGTTACACAGATCAATGAAAGAAGATGTTGTAAAGCACTCACTATCCTCATAGATTGCTTTGTGTGTTTAAACTTACTTTGCCTTTACCAAGCATAACAGTTTGATTGGTTTATAGCTCACCACCCCACCACCCGATTAATCAAGTAAAACAAGTTTTTTGTTTCACTGCTACTCAGCATTGGTTGTTGGGTTGCCAGAAAAGATGTCATTTCGTGCTTGTCAAAAATCCAGAGCCATTTCATTTCGAAACTCGCACACCACGAATCTCGGTGAGACTTGCAGCGTGTATAACGCTTTCATGCTTTAAAGTTACCTGGAGGGCACTTGGGTAAAAAATGTGTTTTCATGCTATTCACATGCCCTGTAACAGTCATTTAAAAGGAACATTAGTTCAGGTAATTATTGCTTTAATTGGCCATCTATAACTGCCAGTTAGCATGATGAACTGAAACTGGTTCTTTGGTTCTGAGTGCGTCTTTAGTTATTCCATTTTTCACACTTTCAGGAGACGCAGTGAGAGAACGGTAAATCAAAAAAGCTTAAGTATTGACAGAACCACACTAATGTTTTTAGCTGATGTCTTTGGCATACATTAGATAACTGTCACAGGAGATCAAGATATTTTAACTGACTCAAAACATGCAATGTCTCTATATGACTTATACCTGCAAGAACATTATTGAAATGTTTTAAAACAATGTTCCTCAAAGAAAGATTTGAGGGAATTACTGTACATATTACTCCCTCTCCACTGCTTAACATCATTAAACGAGCCAAGGAATCTGGAAGACTTTCAGTGCGTAGAGCAAGGCCACAAGCTTAAACTGATTTCTGATCCCTCAACATTGGATCAAGTGAATAATCAATAGCTAATATAACCATACAGGCAGGAGATTTTACTTTTTACTCATTTTGTCAAGCACTACAATACAAAGTTACATTCACAAGTGACACTTATAATGAAAAAGCCTTATTTTGACCATGCCCATAAGAGACATCAACTTTTATGGGTTCAGAGGCATCTGGGATGGACCATCACACAGCGAAAAAACGTATTTTTGCGAGGCAAACCAGACTCCAGATCAGAGATGAAAAAAGCATTCATGCCATTGTCAGCAACAAGTCTGTTGCAGGCTTTAAGACGTGTTTGCTGGAAGAATAGGACAAAAAACATCTGAAGCACAAGGATAATCGCTTGTTACCTTCAGTTCCAAATTGGCTTTTAAGTGTTGTGAGAAGAGCTGGTGACATTACAAAGTGGTAAATGTTTTCACGCTTTAAAACAATAGAAATTGTCATAATGGCTGCTGTCACAATTGTCACAACCAGATTCGGCCATTTTTTTGGCATCATTTGCCCTAACCAGAGTCTTATTATAGCCAGTGCTAAAGGGTTTGTTTGTGAGACTGCTGCTGACACACGTTCATGACAAGCAAGTGCTAGATTTTTGTTGTGTTTTAAGTGCTACTTAGTCAACTAAATAGTCTATTTATTTATTTTGGACACAGCGATGTCTTCCATATGAGAACCCTTCAGAGTGTGCAACAACAGACGAACAACTCAGAAAACGTTCAGAACAACTATTTTAATAAAACATTTAAAACAGCATCACTGATTACTAACAAAGGCTCTAATTGCTAATTGTAATATGAATCTGCCAAAATTTGAGTCATGTTAGGAAAATTGGAAATCAGAATCTGCAGAGTCTGCTAAATGAGCAAATATAAATGTAAGAACATCAGATTTGGGAAGTGCAAGGCTCTTGGAGGCCATTTCACATGATGGCCTACAAATTACATTTTTTTTTTGTTTTATGACCAAACAGTGTGATATCACAGAAGACACCAAATATTTAATTCCCCCATGCTAATGAGTTATATAAATAACTTGGTAATCATTTCATTGCCTGGTTTTCAATAAAGTTGAAAAAGGAATCTGGGCTTCCAGGATAGTCGTAAACCGATCACCTGCGACTGGTACAGCATAGTTACTTTCCTCAAATGGAATTTGGTTGTTTTGGAATTTGACCTCATCTCACTGCGAACCTGCTCTCCGCTTTCTTCTTCCTGCTGGGACAATCATCAGAGTGTGTCTATGGTCAGCAGGAGATAAACTGTGATTTAGAGCTCTTCTCCTCTTGTACTGCTGTTATCTGCCACACCGCCAGCCCATACACACTATTACACATGTTTAGACCATCTGTCTCTGTCTGTGAAATTGAAAAAATGGGTGTACCACATACAGGGGTTTCAGCACCCCCATCGTATTGCATACCCTAATGTCTATTCTAATTAGAGGATCTAGCAATAAGGGAAGGCATGCACACATTTGCAACAGGAGAACAAATCTTACACATATTGTTTGCAACACATTTTCACGATCTACATTTTCAGACAAACTCAGACAAATGAATGAGATCAGTACAAGAGAATGGGCGGTAATACAGAAATATATCCTACAGTGAATAGATATCATCGCTCATTTATTTAAATTGATGAATGCAATCCATGTGACAAATGTCATACAGTAAAATGTTATAATTCATCTACTAAAAGGAATTCTTAAGGAATATTAATGGTTTAATCATTACAAGTCCACCCGACCTTAAAAACAAACTACTTTTTTGTGCTACTGTGAAAGACTACGTTTAGATTCTCTGTTTTTAGGGATGCAATTTAGCAGTGCCTCTTTTACAACTGCTTAAAATATTATTTAAAACGCTGACACAAGTTATCTGCAGCAAAAGTTATCAAAGCTAAACTTTCCACTCAAACCAAGACTGAAGAACTTGAACAGACTGCTCATGTACCTTAGGCTGATTTTATTCTCTATCAATAACACAGCTTTATTCTCTAGCTATAACATTATGATCCAAAACACAAAACCTTAAATAGCATAGTCCTTTTCCGCCAGGATAAAATGAGATTTCATAGCTTTTATACTTTTATTTGTTTACTGTACTGTTTATAGAAGGTCTCTAGGTGTTTGTATCTGCATTTCAAAAACTGAAAAAGTAGAGGTTATAAGTCAAACTCATTGCCATCGAATTATGCATTCTTTGATAACTTGCCAGACCTATTAAGGTTTCTCTTCAATACAATTTCCAAACTAATTAGAGATGTTACAGAAATCTAATATTGTATTCTGTCTGACTCCTAAAAGCAATGGTTCCATTAAAGTTCTTTAATGACAAGGCCGAAAATATCAAGCTTAATATTCAAAGTACATCTCATAACTCTATTTAATAAGCATCATGTCACAGTTACCACAAGTGTAAGCACAAAGCTGAATCCAAAAATAATAACAAAGGCATTTGAAAGACATCACTGATAATAAAAAAAATATTTTTTCCTGGCTAAGAATACATATGATACCCAAGAAGTGTTTCAAACGGTTTCTCTAAAAAGACGATCCATGCTATTATGACTATACTTGACTATATTTCACAACACAATTACAGACAGGTCTGTTTCTCTACGTGCTTTGTTACTCCCATTAGCTCTATATGTTCTATAATGTTAGGAACCCCACAAATCAATTACTATAGTATTTCGGTGCTGGAACATTCTCAGCACTGCAGTGACACTGATGTGATGGTGACATGTGAGTGTTTGTTGTGCTGGTATGAAAGGATCAGACACAGCAGTGGTGCCGGACATTTAAACCACTTTATTGCCACTGCTGGATTAATAATAGTCTACCAGCACAACATATCTAACCAGGCAGCATCCTGCTGAAGGATAAGAGGATGATGAACACAAACTGTGCAACAACAGATGACCTGCTATCTACAAGGTGGAACAATATGGTAGATGTGTCTAAAAGATTGAACAATGAGTGAACAGTGTTTAAAACCTCCAGCAGCACTGGTGTGTCTGATCCAAATGTACTAGCTCAAATACACACTAATACACCACCACCACATCAGTGTCACTGTAGTGCTGAGAATGATCCACCACCCAAATAGTAGCTGTGTGATGGTCCTTTAGAGGTCCTGACAATTAAAGAACAGAATAAAAGGGACTAACAAAGTATGTAGAGAAACAAAGCATGGAACAACCCTAAATGTGGCGCCAATCCATCGTAGGGTACACACACAGTCATGCACACAGTCACACACTAAGGGCCACTTTAGAGACACCAATTCACCTAACACACATGTCTTTGGACTGTAGGAGGAAACCGGAGTACCCAAAGTAAACGCACTCAGACACATGGAGGACATGCAGACTCCACACAAAAAGGACCCAGGGATTGAACCCAGGACCTTCTTGCTGTGAGGCTACCGAGCCACCATGCTACACTTGAACTATATTCAATTTGAAAAATATTGTTAGTATAATATAGTTTGTGCACACGTAGAACAAATTTGTGGTATTTATAATTTGAACTGTACATTTTTTTAATAAATACTTTAAAAAATATTTTTAGATTTATGTATCTTTATGGTGTGTGTAAAAAGTTACAACCCCATATGAGGAGAAAAAAATAAACATGTTACATGAATGTAATATTGCATCCTGCCTGGCTCTGAATGCAATGGTTCCATTAAAGTTGTTTAATGATAAGACTGATCAGATCAAGCTTAATATTCAAAGTACATCCCATAAGCCCATTTAATAAGCAACATGTCACATTTAGCACAAGTGTAAACAGAAGGGCAGCTTGTTTTCCTTCTCTCCAAACCTAATTAAGTTAAAGTCACAATCTTGTTTCAGTCATCTTGTTTCAATATCTTACTCAACTTAAGTGCATCAATCTAAAGAGTTACTCCACAATATTAGAGAACTGCTTACATTAATAAACCCATACCTTATGATGGCTTCCCCAATCTTTTAAATGTGTGGTCATCAAATGTTTTTAAGACCAAACTATGGTCAAAACTGTGGTAGCCTAGTGGTTAAGGTACTGGACTCTGGACCAGAAGGTACAGGGTTCAAATCCCACCTGTGCCAAGCTGCCACACTTGGGTCCTTGAGCAAGACCCTTAACCCACAATTGCTTGGATTGTAAGACTGTATCAATTGCAAGTCGCTCTGGATAAGGGCGTCTGCTAAATGCTGGAAAATGTAAAAACAAACCTCCTTCTAATATAAACATCTCAGCAGCTGTGCATTTGTCTCCATTAAAACAGTAGTCACAAATGCTTAAACAAAACTTAGCATAACAATGTTTTTAGTTCTTTGTTCTTGGTAATATAACAGCTCAAATAAAATTTGTATGTCTTTTATTGGAATGGAGTGAAATCACTCGTTTACTTTGTTGCGGCTACAGAAAGGACCACATTTCAGAAATCATTCTATCATGTGTCTCTCCTGAAGCATATCTCTTTGGCCGTCAGTCAATGGCATGAAGACCACATTTACATTTACATTTACAAGACCACCATAGTCCTAATGCCAGTGGTGGAAATTAATTTCGAGCAAAGAATCCAGGATGTCCTCTGCTGAAACCCAGAACCTCCTGCCCTTAAAAGTCGATGTTCTGACCTGCACTGTGGATTGTTCATTATTCTAGTTTTCTGTCTTTCTCGCTATGTTGCAGGTTGTACTACAGTTGAATGTGACCCCATTTATGCCAGCATGTCATTTATGTCACAATGCTCAGTGTGGCTCCATGCTTGTGCTTCATGCTCGTTTGATACCCATTTGAGTCTAGTTTGGAAACTGGCTTGCTTTGATGCTCGCTTTAATCCTTGCTTTGGACACGCGCTTCTGATCATGCTATGCTCGTTATGCTCATTGAATGCTTGTCATGCTCGACGAATGCTTTTAATGGCACCCTAACTACAATATAAAATGCCGAAAGGTATATGGGCGCAACAGGCAGACGGTGCTGACTGCAACAAAAATATTTAAAGGCATTGAAAGACATCACCTTGTTATGACACAAGTTATCTGGGCAAAGGTACATATGATTGCTACCCAACAAAACATTTGAAAACGAGTACTTTAAGTGTCTTCTCTAAACAGATGATCTGTCTCTGTACAATTCCTGTAAGTTCACAATATTTTTTAACACTTCAATTCCTCTGATGTACCAAAAAATGTATGTACTTTGGAGTGAACAACGTATTTGTGATATATACTCTAGCTGGTCATCTGATCCATATTAGATTTTCTTCAATTCAGTGGCACCTATGTTCTCCTCATTAATTTGTTCCAGAAGTCATGTTGAATACAGAGAAAATTTTTCTCATATAAATAATAAATGTAAATTAATTTAATCTGTTCCAGACACCCAGAAGACACACACAGTATAAGGCGTTATATGAATTAAAGGGGTCGTGTTCCTGGTTTACAAAAGGGATAAGTTCAGACAAACTTCATGTCAAGAACTGAAGAGTGTTTGGTAGAACTGTACACTGTATTACAGCTGTGCCTATTAACACTTAAAACACTTACATTAAACTACAGTTGGCCAGAATAATAAATGCCAGGCTTGTTTTTATTTTTTAAAGTGTAAGAGAGTTAAAAGCAAAACACTTACTCTGCTAGCCTGAATTCAGAAGCCTAAAACTCTAGCAATTGTCATATCATACTGTGCAGTGGTTCTTACTATTTTCCTTTTGGTTGGCTGTTATCCCTAAGCTTTTTAAACCCATGAGGAAGTATTTCCACTAACAATACTGTACAGTAGATGTAAACATAATTAAAAGTGTTAGGGTTCGCACTGCGAGCCCTTTTTACTTTGTTCGCCGCGGTTAGTTATTTTACCCTGATCCCTTAGTGTTGTGTTTTCGTTTTCTCCCTACGTCTTTAATGACGTTTTGTTTTGGTTCTCCGCGGCGAACGATTGGCTTGTTTCTTTAATTTACGCACCTGATTTGTATTATAATTTAATTAGTTTCGTTATATGAGCCGAGCGAACACGCTAGTGTTCGCCGGCTCATTACGTTATTCCCCGTCTGTCGTGTTACGTTTTTAGTGTTCCCCACTAAAGTTAATCTGTTTCTTCACATAATTTGCTAGTCCTCTTTACTCTGTTCTCTAATGGCAAAGAGCCCCACAGAACCACACATATCAGGTACTATTAGGGTGGTGAATCATTCTCAGCACTGTAGTGCCACTGATGTGGTTGTGGTGTTTTAGTGGTGGATTAGAGACAGCAATGCTGCTGGTGTTTTTACACTTTGTGCACTTACTGTGGAATTTGTTTGTTTATTATTAAACAAACATTGGGAGAAAAGATTAAATATTTTTGATGATGTGGGATATGTAACTGTTTCTTTGAGTACTAAATGTGACGTGAGAATGTGCCTTTGATGCCAGGAGTTTGATCTTATCCTTACTACTAATATCATTAGAGCTACTGTTGGTGTAAAGCTATAGCCTGTCAGCAATGTTTACATTGGCAATGGAAGTAAATAATCTTCTTGGATATCGTCAGTCCCCTTACAACTGCTATATTATATGTTTTGCATAGATTTCTACTATAGAGGCTACAACTTCTTATGTTTATTGATCTTGTGTAATAAAATTGTATTTATAATCAACACCAGCTATGTATATAATCTGAATTTGAACCTGTAGTGTTTACCTCCAAATTAATCCAGCATTTGCTGAATAGGATTCACTTATAATTGGTATTGATATGGTTTTAAGCAGTACGTGAGGTATAGAATGCCACATATGTTTACAACAGCATGCAGCCTGACTGTGAGTATTAGCGTAGGTGGGAAGAAATATTATGTGTGCTGCTATGGGCTAAATGTAAGGTCATGTAGTAATTAGGCTTCTAGAAAGGCCATGTCTGACAGCAATGAAGGCTAATCAGAGTTTCCATTTCACTCATGTGATCAGTGATCAATCCATGACCCTCCCATTTGTTTGGTCTGCTTTCTCTCCGTGTGCACTTTTGTATATAGCTAATTCCTTTAATTACTCTACAAGCAGGGAGCTGTGTTATTTCGCTGTCTATCCCTGGAGCAGTAAAATGCTGTCTATCCCCGAAGCTTTCATTAAGTCACAATCAGTGGAGCAGTAACACCATGGCTCATTTCCAGGGAAGCCATGAGTGCACAGTGAAGCATGGAGCACTTGTCCTAAAGGCATACTGTAGATAGAAGTATGTGCATAGAAATACATATTTATGCTCACATAAGACAAACACAAAAGATATTGAATCGACAAGAGAAAATGTTCTCGCTCTCTCTCTGTCTCTTACACACACACACACACACACACACACACACACACACACACACACACACACACACACACACACACACACACACACAGAGAAGTTAGGGGAGAGTTAATGGGTTAGGTTTAGTGCTCAGCAGAAAGGTGTTTACCTTACGATTCTGTATGTCATAACTGAAATCTTAAAAGATAAACCTGCCAGACTAAAAATGATGACAGTCCATTCTCATGTTGTATCTTTTTTTCTGAAAAACAACAACAACAACAACAACAACAACAAAGTAAAACTCTTCTGGGAGGGCAGAAGGACAGAAACCCAGATGCCAACACAAACTCTCGGTTTCTCTCTGTATGGCAATATAAAGTACACTACCAAGGTCTTCTGTTAGGGTACAGGTCTATAAGATAATAATATACACAGACCAACAACTTCATAAGGTACAATTGTTAGTAGCTGATTGGACCTCCTTTGGACTTTAATTTGAGCTTTGTTAAATAATACATTACCTTGCTGTGAATAGCCATCTGAAGAAGGTACACTTTGCTCATTAAGGGATGGAAATGATCAGCAACAGTTAGCAAGGTTGGCTGTGGCCTTTAACACTTTAACACAGTGCTATGATGTCTTACTAGAAACGCTGCGGTTGTTTGATGTACTTATGCCTACCAGCACCCACACAGTGATAAAAATCTACAACTTTGTACTTTATCGAATTCCAGAAACCTTCTTTAAACTGGAGTACCCAGAATAGACCCAAACAGACACGGAGAGAACATCCACATATCATCATAGGTGGAACCTGAAGATGCGATCACACCAGAGATCTCGAAGCTGTGAGTTGTCAGTGCTAAACAGTGCACCACCATCTAGGTTAATATCCTTTTGTTTGTTTTATTTATTTTAGCGGTAGTAGATGTAGTAGTAGATAATGTTGTGGCACTTGTGGTGGAGCCTCAACGGTCGTCCCAGGAAGAGAGTCCCAGAGTTACCCCAGATGAGTGTAAACAGTCGTTGATCCAAGAGGAGAGTGCTTGCGGTCATCCCAGCTAGACAGTCCCAGAACAGCGACCCCAAAATGAGTGAAACCGGCCACTGATCCAGGTCCGAGTCCAATGCTTGGAAAGAGAAACTGGGTCAACCCAGAGGACCCTAGACCAGCAACCCCAGACTTGATGAAAACGTTTGGAGATCCAGGAAGGTCCACCAGTGAGAGCCCTCGCCCCCTGAGGGATGAGCAGGTGATGCCAGAATCCAGTACTCCTGTAAGGGAGAAACCAGAAGACACAAAACGGCTTAGGAGCCGAGAGTCCAAAAAATGGCTTGAGAGCCGAGAGTCCAAAAAAACACCTAACTGAAGTCTGCCTGAACCAGAAAGAAAGTTAAAAAAAACAAAAGAAAACAAAACAAACGACGTATGAGATGAGATTTTAAACGGCGCATGAACCGAGGTCCCAGGCGGCATGTAAGCCGTAGACCCCCAGGTAGACATAATGGGGTCAGCGAGGAAGCCAAAATTTGGAACGGCATGTGAACCGAGGTCCCGGACGGCGTATGAGCCATGAGTTCCTAGAACCCCAAGTAGCTGTTAGTCCAAATGGCGTGAGTGCCCAGGTTCCGGATGAAGCCCTAGAGTCCATAGAACCCAGAATAAGCTAAACCGAGAAACCGAAATGGGCAGGGAACGGACACAAGTGAACAGGAAAATGAAATGGTGAGAAATATCAAAATACACTCTAATATAACTAAACGGGGCACGTCAAGCAAACGGAAAGTCAAACAATGAGCCTGTGAACACAAATGTGAACGCCAGGCTTAAATACAGTATTTTTCATGTATATAACAGCACACCAGTATCATTGTTATGCTAATGTTATGTTATTATAATATGCCCATGATAGGTACAAGGTTATATCAATACACATTCACACTTTTAGATTTACCACTTAACCTAATGCATGTGTTTGGAATGTGGGAGGATGGCACTGTTCGCAGAATAAACCCACGATGACACAGAGAAGACATGCAGATTCCACACAGAAGTGAACCAGTCTTCGAGTGAACCTACAATCTCTGGAGCCACGTGCAACTGTACCGCCCTGCTGACTTAAATAATAAGACTAATACAACCTTAATTTCTACATTCTATATTCTAATAATAGAGCACTGCTACTTTATAGAATGTAGTGGCCAGTACAGCCACATTTCCTGTAGACTATACTGGTATCATTTCAAGCTCATACAAAATATCTGTAAATATATAGCAATATGTAGCAAAGTGTAAACATACTACATCCAACATAATAATATGTAGTATACTTCAAATCATACAGCAAATCATTTTTGGAGCAGAACTGTACCCCAACAGAACCCAATTGACTGTACTCTGCTGTGTACTCATACTGGAAATGAACAGAGCCTTAACTGAAGAAAAGCTGCACTGTTTAGTGTGTCTTACTTTTTTGAGAATACATAAAAAATATCTGCAAGAGAACACACAATCATTGTGTGTGGGGCAAAATTCTTTGTAGGTGGCTCGGTGTGTGGAACATTTGCATTACAGCAAAACGGTCCTGAGATTGATTCCAAATGGGGTCCTTTCTGTGAGGAATCTGCATGTTTTCTCAGTGTCCGCCTGGATCTCCTAACCACTAAGCTGGCACTGTCCCTTCCCAGGAGGTTTAACCCCCATTTACACTTTGACTCATGTGACCCTATTGACTCACATGATGGCAGGTTTGGGAAACAACTCACTATTGGGTCACACCTTGGCCCTTTTGATTTTTTTTGTTTTATGTTTATTTATATGGATGTTTGTGTGAGAGAGAAAGATACTCATTGACATCCCTGATTCATTTGTTAAAATTACAGTGTGACTTGGCTTGCACTGCATGAAATCTATGTCCTTACATGTGTGAGCAGTGCTACCCACAGTGTTTGATTGACAGACCACCTTGTTAACTGAAAACACTAATGCAAACAGGATTGTGAAAGAATTTTTCAAGGAAAGGGAACTATCATACATACTAGTAAAAATTATGGAATCAAGTTCAAGTGGTTTTATTGTCATTTTAACCATATACAGTGGTGTACAGTATACAGTGAAACAACAGAACGTTCATCCAGGACCAGAGTGCTACATAAAACAGTAAACTTCACAACATAAAGTGCACATGTGCAGCATTTGCAATACCGGACAACAAAAAATAAATACAGAAACAAAAACGCTATACATAACAATAAACAATAAATACAAAATAACAGTGCAGATGGTACTGTGAGCAGAAAGGTGGAGATATGTTCATAGCTGATAGCTTGGGGCAAGCAACTATTGCACAGTCTGGTAGTGAGGGCCTGGATGCTTTGGTACGTTTTCTCAGACGGTAGTAGGGTGAAAAGTTTGTGTGAGGGTTATATCTGGTCATCTAGAATGCTGGTTGCTTTGCGGATGCAGCGTTTGGTGTAAATGTCTGTGATAGAGGGGAGAGAGACACCGGTGATCTTCTCAGCTGTCCTCACTACATGCTGCAGGGATTTGCGACTGGAGATGGTACAGTTCCCAAACCAGGCAGTGATGCAGCTGCTCAGGATGCTCTCGATGGTTCCTCTGTAGAAAGTGTTAAGGATGGGAGGTGGGAGATGTGCATTCCTCAGCCTAAAAGTAAGGACGCTGCTGGACTTTCTTGGTTATGGTTGAGGGACCAGGCAAGATCCTCTGCCAAGTGAACTCCAAGGAACTCCAAGGTACTCTTGACGATCTCCACATCAGAGCCGTCGATGTTTAGTGGAGAGTGATCTCGCCTTGTCTTTCTGAAGTACCACTTTTGGAGGAATACCTTTCAATTGTTTAATTTTGTAGAACAGAGTTAATCACTAAATTCTGAGGAAAATTATATGGAATAAGGAAAAAAAACACTGCACCATTAGTACTTTATTGCACCACCTCTGGCTTTTATAACAGCTTAAATTTTCTGAGGCATGGACTTAACTAATGACACACATTCTACATCAATCCGCCCCCAACTGTCTGTTAATTCTGTTGCCAGATCAACAGAGTCTATGAGTGCTTTACTTTGGCCCACTGTAACCTTGTTCTTTTGCTTTCATTTGGCTTTTTCATATGTAAATCCACTTTTTTAAATTTGATTTCTTACAGTTCGATCACAAACATTGACTCCCATGTCCACCCACTTGCTTCTTATTTGTTTTGTTGTAAATTATCTGTTTTCAACACATATTGATTAAGGTTTTCGCCTTGGTGTTTTCCTTGGTATATCTGTATGCTTCCCTTTTTCAACTTCCCCATTTTGGTTGTACTTGGTATATATTTTAGCTCACTGGGAACAACCAACATCTTTTGCAACACTCCATGATGATTTACCTTTTTCAAGAAGTTTTATAATTCTGGTTCAGGTGTTTGTTTTAGAACTACAAATTACAGAGTGATTCCATAATATTTTCCTCTACTTGATCCAAAAACACAATTGTGACTGAGTACATAAATTATATTTATTTCTTTTTTGTTGTCTTCTTAATGATAAAAAACAACATTTTGTGGCATGTCTCCGTGATTGACATATTTTAAAAAATTATACAATTAAAATATCCAAGAGTGGTGATTCCATAATGTTTGCCAGAGGTTGTATAAAGGGTTTTGTTATATGGTTTATGGCACATTTAGACTAGAAAGCCTTTGTGTTTTGTATGTTATTTTGTTTTTTTCAACTTTGTACAAACCTTGTTCAAAAATCTTTATCAACAGACTTCAGCATATGAGCAAAATCCTGGGATTATTGCATGCCAAAGCGAGCATTAATTGTTTTCTCTATATTGCAGCCTATTATAAAAAAAGTATTATATGGTGAACTATAAAGGATATAAATACATAGGTACCTTAAATTATATGAAATATTTGTCTTAGGTGAACATAATACACTCATAATGTGTGTATAAAGCTAAAAGGTCTTCAGGAAAGCTGAAAAAATGCATGAAGAAAAAAAGCAAGGATTTGTTGAGGAAACATGAGGAAAACAATGGAGCTGGCAGTGGGCTTTTTTCCACTCTGAGATTGGACACATTTTCCATTTGAGTGAGGGATTGCACTTTCCATGTAATGGTATATTGGAAAAGCAACAAATGACCCTGTTAGAAGAGGCAGCAGTGTCATTACGCGCACATTCCTACACACACACACACACACACACACACACACACACACACACACACACACACACACACACACACACACACACACACAAAGAGTGAGTTCCATCCAGCTTTAAAGGGAGAAGTATGAGTAAGATTTACATGCCAAAGAGAGGGAGTAGAATGAAAGAGACTTCATTTAATTTCCTAAAATACACTGATCTAAAAAAATAATTGGATCTTATGGCCTAGACATAGATACAGGAAGATATCTATAGAACAATGATATGATTTCACTGGCCTGTCTATCATTCTGTGCACCTTTCTAGAAAAGGACACCAAGCTCATTGCCATGCTATGTAATTTCTGTGCTTATCATTCCTAATGCTTCTCCTAGCCTTTGCAAACATAGCAAGCATTACATGAAACTAAAGCTCTCTCTGAAGCTCAGATGTCGCCACATTAAAGGACACCTTCTGGAATGCAAATAAGTCTATCTAATAAAGTTAGTACAATGAAGTATTTTTAATATTTAATAGCTATCTCTTGTGCTGCACAGGCATGCAATTACAGGTATGTGTCACAGTGTGTTTGGGACTTATTTAGTTTGCGGTTCATTCTAAAGAAGAAGTTAAGTATTGAGTTAAATCGGTAAAAAATTAAGTTAAGCATGCCCAAAAGTGGCATCGATTTCTTTGCACTTGGAGACATTTGGGATAGACAATTACATAGTAAAAATATGTATTGTAGTCAGATGACTCAGTATACAAGATCTTTAGAAATAGAAACTGTGTGGTCCAGAAGAAAGACAAAAAGTCCAATTGCTAGGGCCTGCCATAGTATTGGGTTGAGATTGCCTTTGTAAATCCCTTGTGTGATGGTAGCATTAATACAGAAATGTACATTGTAATTGTAGATCAACAAGAGTGTACTTTAATACGGAGCGACGTCCATGCAGTTTTCAACTAGTGGATGCAAACCAAATGCTGAAAATATTGCAAATACTTGACTGCAGAATAAAAAGATACAAGTACTGGACTGACCTACTCACAGAATGAATATGTGTATTTTGATATTAATAAGTGTAAATGATATTAATATGTGATTTTGAAATGAAACTACAACAATATTCTCATGCTGTCACTTGAGACATGTTTGAGTGGAATGGTGAAGAAGGGTGAAATATCTGGGAAATGGGGAAAAAACTGACATTAAATATTTAAAATAAATCATAAAAAATTAAAAGAAGGTAATGGTAAAAAAATGTATGGGGTGAGTAAGTGCCCATGGCATGCATAACTTAAAGTCAAAGGCACCATTAATGCTGAAAGGTACATACAGGTTTTGGAGCAACATATGCTGCCATCCAAGCAACGTTTCTTTCAGGGACGTTCCTGCTTATTTCAGCAAGACAATGCCAAGCCACATTCTGCACACATTACAACAGCATGGCACGGCAGACCTGTCTCCCATGAGCAACTGAAGTTGTACATCACAGAGGTTGTACAACACAGTGGTAAACATGCCTCTTTTTGGGAACGTGTTGCAGGCATCAAATTCAAAATGAGTGAATAGCTGAAATAAACAATAAAGTTTACCTGTTTGAAAATTATATATCTTGTTTTGTAGTGTATTTAATTGAGTATAGGCTTGAGAAAGATTTGTAAAGCATCATATACTGTTTTTATTTATGTTTTACTCAATGTCTCGACTTAATTGGAATTGGGGTTAGTCACTACAAAATATCTTGTAAAGAATGTTAAAGGTCCATGATAGGGTGTTGAGATGGCGTATCTTTCCTGAAAATATTACTTAAAAATCTTGCAATTACATAGATAAAGACCTATTGCAGAGGGTGCACCTTGAGTAAATCAGCTCACAGGTACTTGTACTTGCTACTATGACTGTTTCTGAATAGTGTGATTTTCTCAGACCTATCCTCACTCAGGAGAGAAATCAAGTCTACTGGCATAATTTGTTTTATCTGGGTGAAGTCTCCACTTTCTTCCGGGGTGAACTTCCCTTGAGAACAATTCCATCCCCAGGCCGAGGAGGTTCAGCACAATATCAGTGAATAATAAAAGGCAGAATAGGTAGGTGTGACCTTTATACATTTTATGAATTTACAAGAATGTGGGAGATTACCTGGCATCTGTAAGTTGTGCCTTGAATGGGTGTGATATTGAATGATTGCAACATGAATTTATAAACATAAATTGGTTAAGAATTGAATCTGAATGTTCCTAGATGTTTGTTTAAAGACCTAAAATAGGACACAGCACCCCTTTCCTCAGGGGATGACAAATTAACAGCCTGTGGAACAATTCTTAATGCAGGTTGCCACATATATTCACTTGGGGCATCTCAGGACGCTTGAAGAGACGTGGTCCTGCTACTGAGGTTTGATAAGATGACTTTTTCAATGAATGTTACTTGTCATTTTGTCATTTTTTCAGGCAGTTGACTGCCTGAGCTGGAAACAGATTACATGGGTTTGTTTAACGCAAGTACCATTATCAGACAAAGTAAGGGTAGATATGCATGTTTCTACATCCACTGTACTTCTCTACATTTTTTTTTATATCTATGCAGTGTAGTGCAGTTACAGTGCCTTGCGAAAGTATTCACCCCCATGGATTTTTCCCTATTTTACTACATTACAACCTGTATGTATTTTTTTAAAAATCTGAATTAAATGTGATGCATCTGC
>JAUZST010074337.1:0-21374 GCA_034779995.1 Parotocinclus haroldoi
GAAATTTGGAAACAACATATTTTCCCCTTAAAATGATCCATTCTCTCAGTTTAAACTTTTGATCTGTGATTTGTGTTTTATTCTGAATAAAATATTAGATGTCGGCACCTCCACATCACTGCATTCAGTTTTTATTCACAATTTGTTTAGTGTCCCAACTTTTCTGGAATGCGGTTTGTATATATACTAATTAGTTTGCATCAACCAATAAGTATTTCTGCCTTTCCGACACAGGATGCGTATTATGTATTAGAATTATGATGAATTATGACTGTATGCATCCACTGAAAAGTTAGAATACTCATTTTTTTTTCAGAAACCCCTAAAATAATATATATTTTTTTAATGTACGTTTTATCAATCGCACAGCAATATTTAGTAAATCGCAGGTAGCATGTTGCCTTACAGATTCTTTTTTGTCATTGCTTTAAAACCTATTACCAGGTCAGTAGTAGATAAACCAAGCTTGAGAAACAACGCTTGATGGCAGCAACAGAGAATCCATAAATAAATAACAACAGACAGATGAGGGTCAAAATCAGCATTAACTACATTAGCATGGTGGCACGGTGAAGGAAAGGATTTTCTTTGATCTAGTGTTTATTCATTCAGTGTCTACCAGATAAATGAGATCTGCTGCTGCATCCTTGAGCTGAGTAGGTTATTGTCTCTGAGTGATTAATTACTTCTTTGGTAAAGTCTAGCCTAAGGTGACTTGCTGCCCTTCTGTTTAATTCTCAGTTTTTTTCCCCTCTCAAATCCCTGAGCCTGTTTTTGTTTGTATAGTTAGATTGTATAAGGCATTTGTGAATGAAATGTGATTATCCACAGATGTGGCTAACCTGTTCATAGGCTAGTTTTAATTTTGGACAGTTTTTACCCTTAGAAATGAAAATGTGTTTAAAGATCCTCCATAAAAGTAGTAAAATTATAAAAAAAAAAGATAGGACTAGCAGTTCATTTAAATGTGAAATTAGTGCCAAGTGCTTTAAGTCAGTTAGATGACAATCGGCTGTGAGACAGCATGTTGTTTTTAAAGGAATCTGACATAGTCAGATCTTCATAAAATATTTCTGGAAGTGTATAATGGCAGTTTTGTACAAACTGAAGAGCTACTTACCATGTTTTTGACCCGTTGTTTCGCCAACCGACTTCGTTTCTGCCTCGTCTCTATTTGACCTTGGACCGTTTTTCACCTTGATTATTGTTTACTGCTGCTACAATAAACCAGCACTTTTCTGCAACGCTGAGTTACTACCTTTACTTTTAACAACACTCAATAAGCGTATGGGAACTGAGGAATTGTTGAAGCTTTGTAGGTGGAACTCTTTACCTTATTTGCATGATGTACATTTCAGTTGATCAAAGGTCCGGGGTCTCCATTGTCAGATTTTGCACTTCGTAATACAATACACATTTTCAATGGGAGACAGGTCTGGACTGCAGGCAGGCCAGTCTAGTAACCAGTCTTTTTACACAACGTTCAAACTTCATCGGATGTATTTCAAAATGTATTTCATTGTTGTTCTGTTGATCAACTAAGATCGTTCCAGGGGCTAGTAAAGGTAAGTTATTTATAAAAGTTCTTAGCCCCTAAAATAGCTCATTAGCTGCTAGGAGTAGGGAGGATGACTTTTAGGAGGGTAAGGAGTCCTCTTAGGCAGAAGAGAAAACAGCAAAAAGACAATCAGGTCTTGAGAGAGATTGAGGGGGAGAGAAAATAGTGACACTAAAGTGACAACCAATCACGTTCTTCAAGTGAAAGCATCGTACCGAGCAACTGGGTCAACCTTGCCTCCTCACTGAGATAAAGGTGTTTATGTTCTCCTTTCCCAGAACTGGAAAACCTCTTTCAATCAACACAAATTCCAGGAATGGACCTTTCCATGGATCAGACAACAGCTTCGCTCAATGCCTTTGTTCCTTCTTTGTTTTAACCTAGACACAAAACATTACTTGCACAAAACTTCAGACAATGCACAGTATAGGCTTCAGGACCTCATCTCCGTATCTGACAGTAGTCAATGATCAGTTTCTGATGACATGGTGTTCAGTACGACAACCAATGCTGATGCGTGTCACACCCACGCTCCGCTCGGCGGACCACACCCTTGCATGTTCACCTTCTCCCTCTTATTAACTGGACCTCTTAATTGGACCTCATTTACTGCCCCAATCACACACCACATATATTCACCCGTGTCACAATTCCCCTTTGCTAAGTCTCTTGGTCCTTCCCAAGTTTCTAAGCGCTTTAACAGTGTTATCGCCTGTACTCACCGTTACCGACCTGCTCCTGTTACTTTTGTGCCGATTTTGGCTTTGCCCTTTTTGGATTCTTCTGCTTTGTTTTGTGTTTTGACTCCGGCCTGTTTTGGACACAATTTTTGCATGCCATTTTGGAAAATAAAGCTTGTGTCTCCACCATCTTGTACGCCGCATCACATTAGACTTAGCCGGAAAATGGAGGCAGTAGCTGCTCCTGCAGACGACCATCCTGCCGCTAGCGATCCCCTACAGGAGCTCTGCGACCGTCTTTCTTAGGTAACCCAGGCTGTGTGCCAGCTTATTACAGATCAACAGGCTCTAAGTTCGTTAGCCCTGACGGTTCAACCTCTCACCACTCGGGTGGTCTCATCTCGCAGCTCTCGATCGCTGGGTCAGCCTCACCCCCTGCATTTTGCGACCTGCATTTTTCCTATTTACCTCCCGATACCGATGTGGCTCTTTAGCTTTGACCAGATGCTGAGCTCCCGCATACAGAAGCGTAGCCTGCCCATGTCTACAGCCTCAGGATCCATACCTGAACCCATGGAGGTGGCTAGGACCCATCTTTCGCCCATATATTCCCTTTTGCCAAGTCTCTTGGTCCTTCCCGAGTTTCTAAGCGCTTTGTGTTATCGCCTGTACTCACTATTACCGACCTGTTCCATTTACTTGTTGCCAATTTCGCCTTGCATTTTTTTGGATTCTTCTGCCGTATTTTGACCCTGGGCTGTTTCTGGACAAAATTTTTGCCTGCCGTTTTGGAAAATAAAGCTTGGTTTTCAACAGCGCTGCGTGTGTCTCCGCCACCTTGTACGCCGTGTCACAACGCCCAAATCATGATTCCACCATGACCGAAGGATTCCCTTTCTCACATGAAACGTGGATTTTCTTTTGTTCCTCCTTCGCGCCAGATCAGAACATGATAATTGTCAGGCTGCAAACTGAACCGTGACTCATTCAGCCCAACTTCTGAGTTCTATTCAGTAGATAATGGAATGCATACCACTGGTTGCCTGGCATGCAGTCCAACACAATGGAGCCGATTTCTTATGGGTTGGGTGCATATCCGTCGTCCAGTGGAAGCAAGAAATTGTCACCGTAACTGTTGCATTACCGCGGTCATCTCTTGCTGTTGTGGCAGATGGATGACCCTGCACTAGACCTCTTCCTAATTTTCCAGTCTCTTGAAAGTGATTCCACACTCTGCTAATCACGCTTTAAAGTGCTGTTACCACTGTCGTCTTTGTTGTGCCAGTTTCAAGACGTGAAGACGTTTGGCTCTCCAAGCTTCACATTAAATAATTCCAGTTATTGTGTTTTAAGAAAGACAACCGGCAGCTTGATGATGACTGTCCACATTTAATTGTTACACACATAAATTGTTTTTACTATGGAGGAGAATTTATATAACTGTTTTGGTACTACTGTCTGGTAAGGTCTTGAATGGCATCATGGTTTGGTTTCACCTCAGCTTGGACTGGGTTACGTTGTTCCTCGCTATTATCACCTTGTGTAGTGCTAACACTGTCCACTTTGGAACTAGCTGCGCTACCCATTTCTCTTTCTTAGTTTCAGCATTAACTGACCTGGTGACGAGCTCTAAGATTGTGTAATGTGCAATGTGTGTAATCTGTAATTCTAACTCAATATGCTAAGTAGCAAGTAGCCCTTACGTTTTCCCTTAACTCCATTAACCTGTAGACAAACTGTTTCTTTGTCCAACTGTCTGGCACAGCTTAGCGCTTGGAAAAGTTCTGAACTACTTTGGTCTTTTATGTGTGCTCAGTGTTTACGTTCAGCTATACTCAGTGTCTTTTGCAATGAGCATGTTCTTGAGCGTGCCTGGTTTATTGATGTTTAACACCGCTCTAGTTACCTCTGATTCAGCAAACCTTTGAGCAACACCATTATTGATTTGTTTACAAATGAAACTGAAGTGAGAATCTGATAATGCACCCATGCCCCTTACCCAGTGCTCGGTGTGAGGCCGGTCGCTGCATTATTACTGACCTCCATTAGGTCAGGTTCACTTCTACTGACACCGTTTTGTTCAGGTTCAGATCTCCGGTCTCAATTAGGTAGAAAACAAATTACAAAACGCTGATTAAACTTATATAAGTTTTGCCTACAACCTATTTAATCAGAAAAGGTTTTTGCATTATGTATGTTTCTTGCAGAATTAAATAAATCATAAATACAATAAATTACATTATTTTGTATTAGGACACAATTTCGGGTAAACAAATGTTAATTTAAAAAACAATGATTATACAGCAAAAGAGTAAAGGTTTAGGGGATGTCCATATGTTGTTTTGGAGCAAGTCTTGCAAATCATGTGACCTAAAATCATGTTTAAATATCTGTCCACTGCATAACAGAGTTAAAACATTATTGCTGCTGCTTGTGATAGCATTCAGCCAGATATTTTGTTGGAAGCTCCTCAGGAATGGCATTACTGTTTGCACATAAAATCACTGTTTGAACATGCAAACTAATAAAATGGCATCAATATAGACCAATAGACCATTGGTTTTCAGGTGACACTCTCTGCCATTTTGATGTGCCACACCTTATCATTTGAGAAAACTAAGTGGATGGCAACTTCACTCTTGAACAATTCAAGATGGTGGCATTCAAGATTGCTACCATGTTTGTGAAATAACAGATCCCCCCTTTGACCATAACCAAATCAAATATCCAGATAACATTACGTAGTTGTTATCAGGGAATGGAGCATTCTCATCTTGGTTTCTAATCGTAAGTAGGTTCATTTTGGCTGGCTGTCCATTTGGCCCTATGCAGTTCCATAGCTACCGTAGTAATAATCTTTTTTTCTTACAGCTGCTGATGGTGATTACTGGCGTTTGCTGAACCCAGGTGAGTACACTGTGACTGTGCGGGCCGAAGGTTACAGCGTCACCAGTAAAGTGTGTGAGGTTGGCTACGACATGGGAGCAACGGATTGTAACTTCAAGCTCGCTCGTTCCAACCTGTCGCGCATCAAGGAGATCATGGTGAGGTTCAACAAGCAGCCCATCAACATGCGCCACCTTCAGAGACGAACGGGACAGAGACGTGTGGGCACATAGAGATGAACTTTGAGGGGACTGAAAGGGAAATTAAGTATGCTTATTGATTAATGGTTAATTAAGCATGCTTAAGTATTGCTTGTCCAGCACATCTTGTACATCTGTTAGAAGGCACCCGACTCAAACGCCACAGGACACATCACATGCTGCAAGTATAAAGCTATTTGTTCACATTTTGACTGGAAATGTACATTTAAAAAAAGTATTATTATAAAAATAAGTGTCTTAAATGTACTTAAATGTTAAGTTTGGACAGAATGATCCCAATATTTTAATGTTTTGTCTGCTCACCTTCATGTCACTTGTAAATGAACATCCATTCCTGCATTTCAGACCTGCGACACGTTGGCAAGGTAAAACATTTACCTCTGGTAATGCCAAGGAGTGTGATCATTTGTGACACACTTGTGTTTCAAACTTCATCTTTTTTGGAGACTGGTTAGGACTGCAGGCAGGTCAGGTCGGTTCAGTACCTGTACCCTCTTGTTCCACAGTCTTGTACCATGAGAGGCCCAAAAATAGTATGCACCGTAGAGGGAGAAATGTGAAAATCTTTTTCTCATGCGTGTTGACAAAAAAATCTTTGCTCCTCAAACACTAATACTACTAGTACTACCTTTGTACCAAAATAAGATTATATATTGTTATATTAAAACACATAATTTTCGTTTTTTTAAACGTATTTATTAGTTTTGAATTGCCCATGTCTAAACCTTTATAAAATGGATATATTGACCAGACAAAACATGAAATATTTCAGGTTCGTACTAGCAAATGTAAGACACATCACGCCACACTGTCCCAACTTTTTTTGTGTTTGTGGTTGTATATTATGAGAGAGCATTTCACTATAGAAATGTTTTTATGCTTGTTAGTTTCTCTTGTAATCGTACGTACACTACTGGAAGAGTGGACAATCCTTATCAAAGTATGACAGTACTTTTAATTGTTTAGGTCTTTACATATTTTTAAATAGCTGGTATATCTATACTGACATTGGGCTCACATGATCCCAAGCATTTCTGTGTATGATTCAGCATAACATTTTGGAGCTTAATTACACACTCTGCTATCTATTTTACTCGCGGTACCATCAACATCTTCTGTATATTAATGGAAATATGTAATTGATACACAATAAAATTTGCCATTAGTTTCCCACAAGGTAACGTTTGTGTAAGAGGTGGGGTTTGGTGCTGCCAACTCCGATTCCAGTTTGGGTAAAGCATCCATGTTTCCACTTGGGTTTCCCTCAGGAACTATTGTCTCTCACAAATTATAAGAACTCGGCAGTAAGTAGATTTGTTGCCCAAAATTTCCACTAGGTGTGAATCTGTTTTTGATTGTGTTATACTCTGCTACAGACTGATGCCCTATTGGGATGCAACCCCTAAACAGCTGCTAAAGATTCATTATTTTATTTAATTTATTCTTAGCTTGCAGTTGTAGGACTGTTATTGTTTCATAAATGACCCTGTCATGATCCGGTGTGGCCATCAAGTGCAGAGCATTAATAACTTGTTTATTAGGGGCGGTTTATTGGTTTTTTTGTTTTGGTTTTTGGGGTTTTTTTTGTATAAGGAGATCATGGGCACTGGGTTTTTTGGTGAGTTTAAGCAATCTTGCATGCAAATTCAGATTTTAATATATTGAAAAATGTCATATTGAGAAACGGCCTGAAAGCAGTTCTAATTTGACCACTGACAAAAGAGCTGTATTGTTATTTATCAATTTGAACTTAAAAGCATTTAATTATTTCATGCACGTACTACCTTTAAGTCATTTCTAGCAGAGATCAGCTTTCATCTTTAGTTTCATAGGTATTATATTCTGTTTACTGTCTCCAGTTAGTAGAGCATGAAAAACTCCACTCTAATGGTCGTGGAAATAAGGGTCTAATTATTCTGTGTGTTACTGTCAGTGGCACACCTGTCACTTTCTCTGCTCCTTGTAAACACTCCTACAATTCAACCATTCTTATGGCATTTCTGCAATTATCTGAACCCAGTTCATCTTCAACTTTTCCCTCTAACATTGCCTTGGTGCAGCTAAATTCTCCGACACACTAGTGTTATCCAATTATTTCTGATCACATGGTGCGAGTAGTTGTCTTACTTTACACTGCTGAGGTTTCCTCTCTCACATATGCTGTGATTTCATATAAGAAATAGTCTTGCCGGTCTTATTGATGTTATTGGAGGCAAGTTTTATCCACTAACGATAGGTGAATTATAAGAATGTGAACTCAAAACCTGTTTTGTAGCTTGCTAATACACATTCTTAACAGCGTGTGAATGATTTATTAATACTGATCATTTAAAATGCATACTGGATTTACTGTCTAGCACTTTTTGACCAGGTGCATTATCATGCTATTAGCAGCCATTAGAAACTGTATGTAAAGGCATGGACAAAAAGGGCAACAATAACCAGGTTAGTTGGTATTAAGGTGCCCAAAGTGCGCCGGGAAATTATTACCGCCAGCAGCAGCCTGAACTATAAACACAAGTCAGGATGGATCCCTACCTTCGTGCTGTTTACACCAATTTCTGACCCTACCATCTGAACGTCACGGCATAAATCGAGACTCAGATCTTCTGTTGTCCAAGTTTGGTAAGAGGATGTGAATTGTAGCCTCAGTCGTTAGCTGATGGGAGCGGCCTGTTCAGTGGTCTTCTGCTGCAGATCTCGCTTGTAATGAGCGGTTATTTGAGTTACTGTTGCTTTGCCCAGATAACTGACGATCACTGGATATTTTCTCTTTTTCAGACCACTCTCTGTAACGTCTAGAGATGGCTGAGCATAAACATCCCAGCAGGGCATCTTAATCATTGGGTTGATGCCATGTAATTGGCTGCTTAGATATACTGACCATTAAAAGAATTCTATATGATCAAACATACTTCAAACATTGCCAGAAGGGTGCCGATAGGTTACTGTAAGCATACAGTACGCGAAAACACACCCACTATGGTTGAAACAGCAACCCATTGAGTTCACCCATGGCTAAGGAGCTCTTGCCACACAAGTCATATTTCACGACAAATATTAACCAGCATAACAACCCAGCAATCTACCGTGAAGTCGGCTACCGGCACTTCTCCAGGTCTCGCCTAATTGGCCACACCCGCTGGCGCATCTACACAGATACCAATTCCATGCTCGTGCTGGAAGCTAGCATTTATAGACAATGTCTACTTATCGACCTAAGTTCTGTCTCTGTTTGATCAAAGTGGAAATCAACTCACCTGGGTGTATCCCCCTTTACATTCCCCCAGAAATTGCTATGCTCCCTAAATGCGTCCCTCACTACAGTGAGTGGGTGTGTCCCATACTGTGCAATCTTTCACCCATAAGGGGGAACTTCCCTTATGATGGTCTAAGATCAATATTAAATCATCATTTTAATATTCCAATAGTACAAAATTCTTACGGCCCTCAGCCATACCACAAGTATACAATACTTCGACAAATTCTGACCGGAATTCCCTGTGGACTGGGATGTTGGTAGCAGGTTTCATTAATTAGTGGTCACACCAAAAATACTTCCCTAACATGTAATGCTTCTCTGTTGCACCTATTATACAAGTGTGCCACTGAAACTCGCTTTCCTTTTTAAATGCTAACTTTTGGTTTACTTTTTAATGTTGCCTCTGAACTATTTACCACAGATACTCTCTTGAGTGTCTTTCCTTTTTATGTGCATGATGTGTTTAAGGGTGATGTCATAGTGATATTGTATTTTTTTTATGTCCAACTCATGAAAAGCTACACAAGTCATAAAGTGGTGGGTGGATTTACATTGTCATAACAACAAAAAATACAGTATTTCCAATAACACGGTCTAAACCTGAGTTAACAAAGGCAGAAGCTAAATGAAGCGAAACCTGGGCTAATAAGCTCTGTTTGCTATATAAAATAATAACAAAAACGAATGTTTATACAAATCTGACAGCTGATGCAAGAATTTGCATGCTTGAGTCTACTGCTTATATGTTACTGATTCATCTAAAACATTTAAGTCCACTCTCATAAGGCAGGTTAATTACAATGAAATTAATAGATCCTTGTATGGAATTGCATTCGACTATGTTTACATGATCACCGACAACTTTTCATGTCAGAACTGACAGTATGATGTTTAAACATGACTTATTCAATTATCTGTTCTGAAGCCCATGGCAGCTGTGTAGCATCAGGACAGCAGCTGTGTGGAGATGATGACCTACACTCTGCATCACAGGTGAAACACTGTCTGAAATGGTGCCAATGCTTTGATGTGGAAATATATAGATCATAAATGTCTGTAACATTGTCTTTTCCTGTTGATCTTGCCATTAAAATACAATTCCCCAAGTTTCCAAAAGTTAAAAAAAGAAAGATAATTGAAGTAACACTATCAGGCTCTTGAGCAAGAGTTCTCATTATTTACCTACCTTTATAGGTTATTATTATTTACCTGTCTTTGTTACCTTGTCATTTATAGACTGTATTTGCATTAGAATATATGTGGTTGGCCTGATCAGAATCCTAGCTATATGGTAGAGTTTTGTATGTGACAGGATTGTGCAGTTACCTCAAAATATGTCCCCTGGAAAAAGGGAAGGTGACAATGTCTATATGCAAATTGCTAACCATTTTATCTTATGCCATAATCCACACTGACAAATGTAAAGACTAAAAAAAAGACTAAAATGTTTTTAACTAAAGGCTACTGGATTTGGTTCCTGAAGACGTTTCACCTCTCATATAAAATAGTTAACAAAAAATGTTTGGATTGTTTAGTTAAACCAGGTAAACGAAAACCACTGACAGAATCCATCAGGAGCGCTCTGCAATCTTTCTGCACATATCAAGTAGGAAGAGCAGAATTAAGTTCATCTAGGTTAGAAATGCCAAACATTTTCATGCCTGTGAAACAGACCACACTGAAAACCGGCACATGAGGTGGGCAGTGTAATTGATAATACCATCCTGGGTGGAATTCTGCTTGAGAGATGGCTGGTTAGTTTTGGTTTATTTAAACGCACTTTTCTGCATGAATGACTATTTACCAACAAACAGAAAGTTACATCAATACACAAGGTTACCTCGGAAATAATCAAACATGTTTTGCCTGGACCAATTTATTGTAATAATTTAAGGTAATTCGTGTTTTTCGGCTTGGGAGGAAATGGGGGTACCTGTGGATTCAGACATTCAGGATCCACAAAGGTGTCCAAGTACAAGATGATGCTGGAGCTGCACTAACTGCTGCACCGACTTCCTAAAAACTCCCTAAATGGCTTAAGGAAAAAGCCTTGGGAGGACCAAGATTTAAAAATGGACTAATAATAGTAATAGTAAGTAAATAATAACAGATTTAGTGAACATCTCAATGCTCAGCGACAGTGTTGAGCTTCTTTACCTTTCTCACCAAGGTTCTCCTCCTACGATTGCTCAGTTTGGATGGACGGCCAGGTTTAGGAAGAGTTCTGGTCATCCCAAACTTCTTCCATTTACAGATTATGGAGGCCACTGTGCTCTTAGGGAGCTTGAGTGCTGCAGAATTGTTTTAGTAACCATGTCCAGATCTGTGCATTGCCACAATTCTGTCTCTGAGCTCCTTGGGCAGTTCCTTCGACCTCATGATTCTCATTTTCACTGACATGCACTGTGAGCTGTGAGGTGTTATTTAGCCTTTTCTAATCGAGTCCAATGAGTTCAATTAAACTAAGCTGAACAATCTTAAGGAGGATAAGAAGAAATGGACAGCTTGTGAGTTAAATATGAGTGTCACAGGGTCTGAATACTTACGTGATATTTAAGTTTTTCTTTTTTAATAAATTTACAAAAAATTCTACATGTCCATTTTTTTCTGTCAAGATGGGATGCTAAGTGTACATTAAATGAGAAATAAAATGAACTTTTTTGATTTTAGCAAATGGCTGCAGTGAAATAAAGAGTGAAAAATGTAAAGGGGTCTGAATACTTTCCGTACCCACTGTAAGCTAAGGGAGTAAGGAGAAAATGTAGTTAGTAATTGAAGAGAACAGAATCTGTTAACAATTTCCGATGCCATGTATAGCATGAAACTCCAAACAGCCATTGAGATTTAGGATAGATGTTGTTACGTGAGGGTGTCCCAGGGATCTCGCTAGACCATTCCTGGTCTCGCCAAATCCCCAGGATCCCCACAGGGTTTAAACCGGAGCCCAAGATGCGAAACCCACAGACAGACGACAACGTAAAGTATCGAAAGGACATAAAAGAAATGGAGGTCAGGGAAAACAAACTAAAAGTCTCATCCGAGTCCAGAGGCGGTCGCTAAGCCGAAAGTCCTGAGCTCCGGGATGGGCACGGGTGTCCGAAGTGCTGGGGCCCATAGAACGGCAAGTGTGCCGAAGGTCCGCAACAACGGCTTTCCAGGAACTGCCCTTTACGGCCGAGGATTGAGACACGGCTGAGGATGTCCGTGGATTCAGGGGTGGTCTCTTAGGGGATCCAAGGGCGGCAGCTAGAATCGGCCGGGATCCGGAGACGACCCCTCCAGCCACAGATCCAGCCGCGATCCGGCAGGGTCCATAAAGGACTTGACGAAACAAAACCAAAAGCACGCACAACACGGAAAACACTGATAATGAACATGTAAACAGAAAAATGTTTAGCGCGATGAGCTGGCGAACACGAACGTGATCGCTGGGCTTAAATAATCAAAATATAATGAACAGAAGTGAGAACAGGTGCATAACAAAAGAAACTGACCAATCGATTGCTGCGGTTATGGCCATGAATGGCGTCACTAAGGCGTGAGCTCTAACAGATGTAGGCTAGAATTCCATCCTGTTCGTGAAAGGCAGGGATAACAACAGCATCCCACTAGCGGAATATTTACCTAACAGCGCTAATGCTATCAAAATTCCAGATATTTTCAATTGGCAATCTAACAAATCTTCTATAATATTGTGTGCAGCTGTGTTTATAGATCTTAATCATTAACTGCCATATGGGCATGTCAAAGTTCAATAAATATTTCCAGTAGTAATGCCAGCATTTTTCACATACTTTATTTTCACACAGATATATCCGATTATCTGATTATTTAAATGTCCATAAAAAGAGGTCTGTTCTAGAACACAATTTGGAGTCTGGAGAAAGTACAAAATATTCAACACAAAATATTCTTCACTCTTTAATTCCTACAACTAAAGCTGACCATGTACATCACAAGTAATTACAGTCAGGTTAATTTCACCAGGTAACATCACATATTAGTACATATTCTCATTCAAGTATATTCCTAGCCTATTTCGGTGCCAAATGGAAAGCAATGTACAAAAGTCCTGCAAATGTTATTAGAGTGTGTGTATTATGTCAAACTGAAATGTGGGTTTATTAATGCACAGTAAGTGTGAAGCTACATCATTTGGCAAAACGCACAGCCTCGCATAAACACTGGAATTCGAAATAAAACTGCAGTACAGTGCCGTCTGGGGTGTAAATATAATTGTATGAATAATTAGATGTGATAAACTAAATGCAAATATAACAACAACAACAACAACAACAACAAAACACACACATCAACAAAAAAAGTGGGTCTTACATTTACTTACATTTATATTTCATTGCAAACACTATGAACCTGATATATTCCATTTGTATAAACATACATTCCTGCATTTCATACCTGAAACACATTCCAAAGAGTTAGGACTGCTTTTACACTTTATTTACTGTGGAATGTATATTAAAGAGCAGCAGATGCTGACTTCAAAAATTAAGATATCCATGGATTTTCAACAAAAAATGCAAAACCACATGCTGCACACATTACAAAGGCAAGGCTGTCGAAGACATTTTTGTTATGGGTGCTGGACTGGCCTGCCTGGCAGCATTACGATGTGGTAAATGCGTTACCATCCTAATATTTTTGGAAAGTGTTGTGATACTGAAATGCAGAAACGGTTGTTTATTAACAAATGAAATAAACATGACCAGACAAAACATGAAATATATTTGGATGATAATGTCTGCAGTAAAATGAAATTAAATGCTTTTTTAAAACATGATTATTAACTGCAGTTTCCATACGTAACCTTTTTTCATCATTCATCCGAGTCAGCTAGCTAGTTAGCATGTCATGTGATTTAATAAGACTGTAATGTTATGCTCATTAGTAAGTAGCGTGGCACTTTTGTACTATTTCAGAGACTGGAGATATACAATAACACAGCACACTGCATTCATTCACTCATCCATATTAAATCAACTAATTAATCTCTTTCACAGAACATTACATATTCACTCCTTCACTCACAGAGCTCAAGGCAATTTAGATAAGCCAATCTATCTAATCAGATGTTTTTGGGAGGTAGGAGAAAATGACAGACACCACACTGACAGAGGATCGAATCTAGAACCCAGGTAGCTGGGGGCGTGTAGTAATGTGTCTGTGTCATGTGTGGCCTTGATGAATGGGAGTAGAATTTCATCACATAAGACTGGCAACCCTGGCCCTGACAGGCTTTTATATTTAACAAGATTTAACACTGCTTTATTGCCATGACTAAATTTTACTTTTTGCTTTTAATTTTACTGTTAAGACTGCAAATTGTTTGCAGGTCAGACCCATCAAATATGTTTTTTGACCCTACACAAGAAATTGTCATCTCATAAAATTTCTCCCTATGGACCACTAGTACCATATGTCAGCACCGAGTTCTCTTATGTGTTGTGAGGAAAGTGTTGACCAAATTGTAGAATGATGTGTTAAATCCTGTGAACACATTCTGATGTGAGATACTGTTAATTTCAAAAGCTGTGCTAACTTTCTTTCTTGGTTAAGACTGCAAATATATCAAGTTCACACATTTCAGAATATAAAATCTGCTCAGTAAAATCTGCCTAATGTAGTAGTATGCCTTGTTTCTAAACTGAAATATCCCAAAAGTCTATTCTTACTTTACAAATTTCAAAAGGAAATGTGAAATGTCAGCTAAATTAATTGACCTTTTCTTCCCCCTTAATATGGCAATAAAGATCATACAGTGTACGAATAAATAGCTAATGTGATTTTCCATCTTTTTGTTTTAATGGCAACATATTTAATGTAAAGTATATTTTTTTAGAAACCCAGGACAATACCAAAAAATGACAATAACTACTTGGTTCAGGTCAGTTTTCTACCGTTTCAGTATTTTACCTGCTCAATATATTCTCATCCACCATGATGGATCGTTATCCAAGTGTACAATAGATGACTTTAGCCAAATTTCTTAATTTACAACAAATCTTTGTAATGTGTATCTAGTTTATCTACCATTTGAAAGTGAAAAATAAAAACCCAGAAGTGCCCAGCCGATGTGGGAGAGTCTTACTGAAGCGTTTCTCACTGTTTTCCTATTGATTCACGGTTGTCACACACTTTTTTAGGGCCCATGGTCACTCAAGTTGCACTGGGAATACTGTAAAGTAGTTTTAAAATAAGAAAAACACAAAACACACAATGAAGATCTGCACTGAGATCTGCACTGCCTGAACGGAGTTTGCATGTTCAGTGTAATTTACTACAGTTTCATCTTAAATTCCAAAGCTGCACATTAAGTCAGCCAGCATCTATAAAGTGTAACACTGGACATTATGTGTGAGGGTGGATGCATGGGCCCTGTGATTAGCTGTAATCCTGCATAGGGTTAGTCCTGAACTGTGCCTGGTACTGGTTAAGCCCCTGCTTCCCATGACTCTGAATTGAATCAAGGTGATTTGACAATGAATACATGAGATAATTCGATCTGAGACAGCCCCCTGATACTTTTACTTGTTGATTTTGATTCCTTTGTACACCAAGCATGAAATGTTACCTTCACAGTACATCTTAGATACAATATTTGTAAAACGTAAAATACGTGCTTATTCTGTTTAAATATTTTCAAACACAGATATTTCTGCTGTTTCCCCAGGTCACCAAAATACAGTTCTTTCATTTATATTCATTTACAAAAAAAATATAACCCAGTCAGAATGATAGGTCCGATTGCTGTAACAATTGTTATGCCGTTATGTCTCAGGGAGATTACGGGTGTGGTCTGTTTAGCCCTCCTGTGGGTCCTGCCCCTGCTGCCATATTATTGACCACAATGAACTTAACGACATTTTGCCTAGTTGACAGACTCTTAAAGAGACGCATTATTGGACTGAGAGAAGCAGGATGCTTCAGTGGCTCATGGTACACAGGCTCCAGATTACCCAGACAGAGCAGCATCACTACACTCCTGTCTCCGCCTGGACCATTTCCAGGCACTTAGCAAAAAGAAATCTGTTGTCACTGCACCCATTATGCATCCTGCCACTGTCACCTTGATTTGCAGTTGTGTCATGAACAAGAAACCTGAACTGCTGTACTGCTAACCTGGATCGTATAATCTTTACCGATGAATCCATGTTCTTTTTGAGATCTAACAATGGTCGAGTATGGAGACGTCACAGTGAGCGCACGAGGAGCGCAGTGACACACTGTGGAGTGACATGCTGCCAAAAACTGCTGGAGCGATGGTCTGTAAAGTCATTCCATAAAATAGTCTGTCGATGGTCTTAGTAGTGATACAAGGGTGAGGGTTTCCCAGGAATGTCTCCATCAGATTGCAGCAATTCATTGCCTTCCTTGCCAGAAAGATGGATGACAGATCTATTGCCAAATGAGCATTTATGAGACCATCTGAGATGCAAGCTTGCTCACACTCACCTACGAGTGTGCAGGATACTCAGCCCCAACTTCAACATCTGGAGGCAAATGTGTCAGATAGGCATGTTTAGCATTGTCAAGCAATCACACACCAAGGGGTATAGCAACAGTAGCCTCTAAGAGCCTTTTTACAGAGCAGCAAAGGAAAAACTTTTATTCCCAGTTGTGTCAAGACCCAGTGTCTAATTAGTCCATACCTGTAATCGTTTACATATCTGCCTGAGAAAGAACTGCTTGTTTCTGTGTAAGACTATAAGACTGTAGCGTGAGACCCCTCACTGTGTTTGTTTGTGTACTGTTCACTACCCTATTATTATTATAAGAAGACTGATCAAAAGAGATTAAGATGTACGTCCATGATGTATGACAGGAATAGGTTCTGAACCGAGGAATTTAAAATACACTGCACATATCACAGCGTACGTTAAACATGCTTAAAACGTGGCTGCGGCCACAACTTCAATTTTATACACTCGAATAATGCATTGAAACTTAACAAAAGCAATTATTGTCATAAACTTGGCTTTTCTTCTTTGCATTTCCTAGTGATCAGCATCCTCTGACTTCACTGCAAACTTCTCTCACACTTCGGTGTTACGATTTATTCTGAATGTGTATTATCACATTCCCGTTGCGAAGCTCAAATACTGTCGGTCTAGCCTAACAAAGGGAATATAATAAAGGGAGTTTGAGTGGTACAGAATTTGGCTTGGTTTTTCCTGGCAACTTTGAACAGTTTATTGTTAGTAAGGTAATGCAGCAAGAGAACATCTAAATACAAAGTTGACTAGCCAAATAGCTAGGCAGTGTACAAGCAAAGTGTGTAACAGTAACATTCAAATGTTTTTATCATACGCAAATCCTATATCTACTTTTCGATAGTGCAAATTATAAGTTACATTTGGTTGTGTGTAACTTCTTTACTGTGGATGGCTAGATATTTACGTTCTTATTTAAATTGATTTTAATGCTATTAAACTGATTTTGGTAATAAAATGTATTCTAATATAAACGCTCCTTGTGTATGCAGTTCACATTGGCAGTGAGCAGATTTGACTGTGATATGAATTTAGATTGTGATGTAATAAGTGGGTAACAAGTGATATAATGTGCTTAATCTTTTTATCACAACTATAATACAAAAGGCGAACGTGTGGGTTCACTGGCTAACGAAGGGATCAAGAGAAGAAAAGTAATGACATTTAAAAAATATATATGTCAAAGTGGTTAAAATTTTCCACAAGTGTAATCACATGATTTACAGTGATAATAAAGCAATAATCTGGAACAGTGAGGTTCAATTAACACTCCAATAGGAAGACTTCACACTTCTGACACTCAACACACACAAACAAGCTTGCAATACACTCACCTGATAACCAGTTTATAGCATAAATTGCATTCCGTTTTTGAGTTACCATGACCATCAGTCAAATTGTAGAAATACTCAGACTCATCATAACTACTATACAAACTTTTGCGATTAAAGGGCACGTAAATGTTATAAATGCTGATGTGTGCTATCTACTGAAAACTACCTTGGTGTGTCAGTATGGTGAAAATGCCAAGCAGTTTTGGTAAAGAGGTGAAGCTTAGGGCTATATGGGTGAATTTAGAACAGGGCAGATGCTTAGGGAAACACGCCAATCCATAACGATCCTCCGCCCAAATAATATCTGCCCTGTGGTGGGTAATTTACCTCTTTTTATTTTCAAAAAAGCATCTGCACAAACGTGCGTTTTAAAAAGTATGTGCCTTAGTCCACAAGTGTATAATTATTGTTATACAAAATAAATATTTAATGGGCACTTAAAGTAATTTAATTCATGATTATTTGACTCGCGCTAGGCCAGAATATGTGTTGAGAGGTAGTTGATTGCTAGGGCATTTCAAAAGTACTACAAAAACTTATCGAGCAGCCTAAGAAGGTCAGCCACAAAATATAAATTCGATTTAATCACAATGCAACTTTTGTTCTGGTCAACACAAATAATACTGTCAAGTATAAAGTATTTAGTATAAACAGTCTCGTGCTATCCATTAAGATAATCTGATCTCAATTGAAATGTAATTATGCTGAAGGAAAAAGGCACTAAACACACAGTAATGATTTGTCTCTTCAGTTGTCCTGGCTCAGGATAACACTGTCAATTAATCTTGCCGTCTGTGACACCAGGGAGGAGTGTAGCCTTTTCAGCTATCTTTTCTCAGCTGCCAGACATAGACTAATTGGCTTCAGAGAGTGCTGGCTGGAGTGTGCAAGAAAAACAATGGAAGTTTTAAAGGAGGTTGTGCTGTAATGTTATGGATGAGAGGGCTCTGCAGAAGATCTACATTGATTTTTTTACTGTGTCTTCTGCTGCATAGTGCAGAGTGCCAGTTGTTCCAAGTACAATAGGAACAGCTAAGTAGTTCGGGCGATTTTTAAATGTAAATCCTTGTCTCTGGGTTAAAATAAAGAAGAGACGATAGCAGCACTAGACTCCTGTATAAGGAGCATAGGTTAAGATGGTATTAATGCTACGTTTCAGAATTTTCATCTGTCATGCATGTCATGTACAAGGATGTTCCTTTACAAGTGATGTATTTCCACAATCCAAGCGTGATACCCAATAACAAACCAGTGCAAATTTCATAAAAACACCCTCATATGTAAAGTAATCCCAATTCAATTAATACAAAAATACATTGTTGACTGAAAACCATATTAGTTTCCTGAATTGTGCAGGGTGGACCTTTAAAATACAGCTATGCTTGAAGAAATAAGATAGAGGGCACGCAGAAAAATCAGAGAAATCTATTTATAGTCTACAACTCCTGAGACACGTGGGCCACATATAGTCATGTAGGTGAAAATACTAATTTTATATCATAAAGGCAGTATTCTCCAAAACTCCTTAGTATCGACCACTTCATTATCTTCCATTGTGAACAAAATAACTCTCAAAATGATCCACCTAATCAAATACAACAGCACCTTCTTTACCATTAAACTTTCAACCATTTTACTTTCTAACTCGCTTTCTAGAATTTTCTATTATTGGGAATGGTTTTAAATATGCATTCTGGTGAGAACTGTCTCTCTTTAAACATGAAAGAATACTATGAGAACAGCAGAATTCTTCATTTTGAAAAATGGAACGGTGCAGAACTAACTGGTCTTCAAGAATAAAACTTTATGTATCTCTATCTGTGGAACATTGTAAGCTTTGTATGAAATCAAAAAATTTGAAAAAAAAAATAAGTCAAGTTTTCCAATCACTTAATTTTTTAGTAAAAGGAACTTTTCCAGAGCATTTCACTAATCTTTTCTTATGGACAGTGACATGAGCAGTGAAATTTTGTATACCTTCCACTGCATAAAACTCTGTAAAATCTTTAATTCTGGAAAATGTACCTCTTAAGAACACTCAAAATGGTCTATTCCATGGAAATCTACTTCCATAGTAGACATGGATCACAGCTTTACAAGGTTTTCAGGCAGCACATTCTTTCAGCATTCCACGTAGCTCCATGGACTGAACAACGGTGTTGGGCCCATTCGAGTGCCTCCATTCATCCGTCGAGCGCATAGATCTACATTTCAGGACACGGTTTATGATGTCAGTGCAGGTCTTCCTGTACTGGTGCCGGAGTAGGGAGTACACAAATGGATCACATGCTGCTTTACTGTACACCAAACATTTACACAGCACCCCCCAGTGTTGGCTGATAGGAACCGCTGACCATAGCTCCAACAACCTAAGTGAGAAGAAGAGAGCAAGAGAGGCATTTTAACATAAAGTAATGCTTAAAAGTTTGAAGCACTTTAGAATATTCTTTATTTCTGCATGCATATCAAGTCTTAAAAGTAGATGAGTTCAAACAGTTTGTACAGTAAGGAAACAGGTTTCCATGCACAATGAAATTCGTTCTTCGCTCCTCACCAAGAATGGCAATAGAAAAGATTAAAAAAGAAAACAAGCAAGTAGGAGAACCCAATCAAACAAGTGAAATGACAATATCAGAGGTCGTCTTTTATTTATTGAGGGAAATTACCTAGTATTACATATCTGTAAGTGGCATAAGTGTGCGAACCTCTAAAAACTGCAGTTAATATGTTAGTGAAATTAAAGTTACCACAGTCAGTGGGATCTGTGTAAATATTTTGTGAATGAACACAGATCTATAAAGTCTGATCTGCCCAACATGAAGTGACTCATAGCAAAAATTAGAGAAAGAGTTATCGATGCTCATTAGGATGGAATAGGCTACAGAAAGAAGAGACCGGGGAGACTGTGTTGGCATTACCAACAACCTGTTTAAATTGGGCAGGGTAAAGATGGCAGAAACTAAACTGGCCTTCCTGTTTCTGTCAGTTCAATGATGAACTTCCTCTCAAAGTCTGTTAAATAGGTAAAATGCTGTGAGTTCATCATACTTGTGGAGCTGATCAAGCATGGCATCCTAATACAATATAAATACATTTAAATGTCACAATATGCTTAGCGTGAATTTAAAGGTTGAAAAGTGAAACATTATATTTCTACTTTTGCTCCCAGCTTGTTCATAAGGGTTTTTTTTTTTTTTGCAAAGCTAAATTGTGCAGCAATGGTTAAAAGCACTACAAATAATAAGACTAATTAAATTTTAAAGTGACCTGCAGGCCTATTAGTAAGCACAGTTGAGCTGTCGTTGCTGAGCTCTTTTCCTCTGTTCCATTCTTCTCTCTATTTGACCTATTAGGATGAGCTCTCCCACTCAAGGATTTCCACGCTTCACATAGGCTCTAGGCCAATTTTAGCCTGTTAGTCAGACAGAGCAAAGAACTGCTCCAAAGATCTGTAACAATCGGAGTAATTTAGCCTTGCTTTAGCGTGACATGTCTGCTGAAGGAAATGCTCTAAGCTTCAACTGAAGGCACAAAGCCAATTAAACAATGCAATTCTGTGCATTGTATCATTACGTATTACACACACACACACACACACACACACACACACACACACACACACACACACACACATATACAGTATGTCTGTATAATAGGTAATGGCCAAAAGGATATTTAAGGATATTCGCGATATTTCAAGAGACTTCAAGAATCTTCTGGAATTGTGAGAACTACCAAGAAGTTTCTAGAACTGTCCAGAATTATCTAGAAATTTCTGGGACTGTACAGAATTGTACGTAGCTGTATAAATACAGTTATATAGGGCCACTATAGCCCTTCCTGACAGACAGGATCTACTTGATTGGGATTGCATAGTAAGTGGGCAACGGCCATCACAGACAAAGGGGAATTGACCTAGACA
>JAUZST010074348.1:0-21374 GCA_034779995.1 Parotocinclus haroldoi
TGTGTGTGTGGGTGTGTGTGTGTGTGTGTGTGTGTGTGTGTGTGTGTGTGTGTGTGTGTGTGTGTGTGTGTGTGTGTCACACTTAGTGTGTACTACACTTAGTTCTGACCCTGCAATTTAATTGGTTGAGAGATGTGACAGGAGTGCCATAATTGCAGGACAATGGCACCATAATGACTGAAGTTCTTCAGGTGTCACTCCACCATATACACACGTAACCTAGCAACGAGGCCAGCCTTAAAGCAGCAAAGTTATTCTACAAGTAAAAGATGGAAAAATGCCTTATAAAGAGTTCAAATCTTTAAAAAAAATGAATATCTAAGATATAAATATAGGGAGTTATTAATGATCAGCCTGACTGATAATTACAAGCATCCTGGGGTCTTAATGTATTCACGGCTTGAGTGAAAACCAGTGACATCAAAGTCAGCTTCCACATCGTTTTTATGGATCAGTCAGAATTGCAAAGTGGGAGTAAAACATTATCAGCTTCGTTGGTTTTATCATCTTGCTTATGTTCTTCGCAACACTCATAAAAAAGTTGTTTGCTGGTGTTAATTCTGCATCTATCATTAAACACCACTCACAGATGATCTAAGGTTCATTCATGGATCTGTTAAGTCCAGATCTAAACCCAACTAAGCAGCTGAGGCGCTATTAGGCGCTATGATTTGCTAAATGTAAAGCAATCAATATATATAACATCATCGTCTGTATAATAAGTCATTATCGGGCACGTTTGTTCCTATTATGACTGAAGGGCAGAGTTGAATGTGTTAGGGCTCGCGGCTGTTTCCGTTTTCCCTTCTTGTTATGTATACTGTTTGTTTTTCATTTACCACGGCAATCATTTGGTTAGTTTATTTTGCTATGCACCGATTTTCATTTTTGTTAATTATTTTTTGCTTATTTGCTTTGAGATCCCCGGCTCTCAAAAGCCGCCCTTTGCATTTCTTCCCGTTTTTGTCCTTCTACTTTCTTTTCTTTCAGGCTGTTTTAGTTTCCGGTTTCTTTTGTTTTTTGGGGCTCTGGCGCAGTACCCCAGCTCCCTAGCCGGTTTTCGGACCCTGGCAGTAAAGCTGTTGTGTGGACCTTCTGGCACGGAGCCGTTGTGGCTGTGCTGCGCCCCCTTTGTCGCCTTATGGACCCTCGATGCCCCAGCCCGTCCGTGGACCCCTGGCACCCAGTTGCCCTGTGGACTCTCGGCTCTTCAGTCACCCAGTGGATCTCCAGCGCCCAGGCTGTTCACGGACCCCTGGAACTTAGGCTGTGTGTGGGTCCTATGGCCCCCACCACGAGACTCTGGACTTCCGGCTCGGTAGCCTGTCCCGGACTCGAGCGTGGGATTTTTTCCATTATTGATTCAAATGCCTGACTTATGTTATTTAATAAATGTTTTTTCGTTGTCTGTCTGTGGATACTGCATTGTGGGCTTCGAACTTTCAAACCCGGTAGGAATCCTGGGGATTTGCCGAGACCAGGGATGCTTTTTGGGTTGTAAACTTGCTGTTTGGATTGAATACTTATTGCTTCACACAAAAGCGATGTGTTGCTTTTTAGGTTGAGAGCTTGTTGCCTCACAGAATGGGAATGGGATAAATAAGCAAAGCATATCGTTTTACCCACTTATCCTGATAAGGGTGAGTATATTGTAGTGTTGTAGTCAAAACTTTGCAGTCATGTCCGAGTCAAGTGACGAGACCAGATTACGATTTTGTCATCACAGAATAATAAAAAGAAGAAATGGAATATATATTAGAAGTCATTCATCTATTCTGTCTCTTTTTCGGGGTCGGAGGCCAGCAGGTGCCCACCCGGCAACTCTGGGCACAAGGGCAGGAACCAGTCCATCACAGGTCACACACACACACACACACACACACACACACACACACACACAGTTATAAACTATGGGCCACTTTAGAGACACCAATTAACCCAACATTCATATCTTTGGACTGTGGGAAGCAACCAAAATACCCAGAGTAAACCCACGCAGACACGGGGAGGACATGCAAACTTCACACAGGAAGGACCCAGGCCGCTTCACCCTGGGATTGAGCCCAAGACCTTCTTGCTGTGTACTCATGATGTACGTGCGCTTGAAAACATTCTTACCTTCACAGGGGGATACTGCATAAGAAGCTGGAGAACCACTGAACTACGCTATGTAATTAAGAGCAAAACACAGTAGGGGAATTTTTAAATACCACTGGTACAAGTTTTTAACGTACCTGCCTATCCAAGGTATCCAAAGTTCATAACAGGATTCTTAAAGCCATGCTATCTAAATCAAACCAGAATGATAGGTTTGGCTACAAGTGGGTTCTGAGAAGCAGCACTCAATCCATCTGCCGCTTCACATCAGCCCCAGGAGACAGCCGGTGGAAGGACTTATTGACTAGCTCTGTTTTTGCTTCATGCACTCACCAAGCACTCACCATGAATCTCATGAAAAGGCCATTAGAGCAAAGAGAAATGTGAAACAGAAGCAGAAAGGCAGCAACAAGTAGAGGCAGCAAGCCAGACCCTCACTTCATGTCCACTCCACTGGTGAGGATCGTTAAACATGAATAAAGAAGCAAACAAATAAATAAATAAATGACTATAAAATCTCATGGGGGTCTAATCAGAACCGGTATCAAGTCATACTTCATTATCTGCGATCAGTATCATAATTTGAGAGACTAAATTTAAGTCGCCTACGACAATCCTATGTTTTATGTATATTTATTTTTGGCTCTGTGGCATTGCTATTACTTAATGAGTTCTTAACAGCAAATTGATGCAGTACAACTAACAGTCACGAGTGTTAATATGAAAACAGACAGCGATAGTTGGTTTAGGCCATATTCTTTGGTCTGGTCATAAAGAGGTATGTTCTGAGGGGAAATATGTATCTAGTGTATATGTAATTATTGGGGATAGGTAGCCCCAAATCTGAAAGTTGGGACAGTGCAGAAATCGAGGGAAAAATAATTTCATTTCAGGCATTAAAAATAATAAAAATAAATTGGGACACATGGTAAATTTACCACTTTGTAATGTTGCTATTCCTTTTCATCACTCTATGTTCTCCTGTAATGTGTGTAGCAACACACACTATAAAGGCATGGCATTACACACAATAATGTGTGGTCCAGAATAAAAGGCCTCCATTTTTTTCAAATAAAATCTAGAATACAAATTCATTTGATCGCAATACATGTTCCCACTGCATGATGGTCCATCCTAGATGCCTTAGAGCCAGTAATGTTTTAAGTGGCATTAGTGAATGTAACTCTTTATCGTAGTGTCTGGTAAAGGTTTGCCAAAGTAATCTCTTGCCCTTGTCGTTTTATCAGCTATAGCTTCATGACGGTTTTTGATGCAGTGATGTCTGAGGCATCTGAGATCAAAGGAGTTCACTTCAGGCTTGGGCCCTTGCCCTTCATGCAATTCAATCATTTTATTATGCTCTTGTTGACAAACTGAAGCAAATACTCAAATACTTTTATAAATGACTTACTTAAATAAAAATCACAATAGAGTAATTACAATTTTGAAATATCCTTTAATTTTGTAAATTGACCCCGTCCTAACTTTTTCGGAACGGGTTGCAGGCCTGAAGTGCACAAACAGACGTATTTTAACAAATTAATTGAACTTCATTACATTTCACGGACTGCATTCAATTCCATTCATGTGTTAATATTTATCTATTTGTATATTTCAGGCCTGCAAAACTTTCCGAAAAAGTTAGGATGAGGGCATTTTAAGGCTTGCAATGAGATAAATGAACCTGATGGTTGAGGGTTCAAATCCCACCTCTGCCAAGCTGCCACAGTTGGGTCCTTAAGCAGGGTCCTTAACCCACCATTGTTTAAATTGTAAGAGTGTGCGAGTTGTAAGTCGCGCTGGATAAGGGCGTCTGCTAAATGCTGTAAATGTAAACGTAAGCTTGACCAGACAGAACATAAAATATCTGTATCATGAAAAGTCTAAATGAATGCATGGATAACACTCTATGCAATCCCCCCCCCACTTGTTTTTGGAGTTGTACTACTGCGCTATGTACTCTTCACATTTATCACGGGACCACGTTTGTTTTTCAATGCATCTGGTGGTTCCTTGCCTTATAAAACTTTCCTTTTGCCTCATGTTTTCAGATAAAGTTGTCCGGTCAGGCAAGGAGGGATAAAGCTCTGCTCAGCTGCAAATATGTTTCACTAACTATTAAACTCTTTCTCTAGATCTTTCAGATGTGCTACTTCCTCAGGCTCACTACAAAACAGCTTGGCAAGGAGCTACATCCTTTCCTTGGACTCCTGCCATGGACCTTGCGGCAAGCAAGAGCAATTCAACTTTTCACACCTCCTAATCTGTATGTCTGCCTTTAACTGTCAGCAGTGATGCCTTATTCGCTTGTAAACCGACAAGTTCAAAAAGACAGTGGTGGCTCAGCGGTTAAGTCTCTGGACTACTAATCACGGCTTTGTTAGTCTTAGCTCCACCGGCCTACCCTTGTTGTCAGGTTCTGTAACCTGCTCAGCCTAGATTTAAGTCACCCTAGACAAGAAGCATCTGCATCGAAAAGTCTCAGCTCTTCACTCGGTAGGACTATGACTTGGCAATCCATTTATTATGCTTGAGGCAGAAGTTCTGCATTGTTGATTTGGAGAAATGTAACAAGGTACTTGTAGCATTTACGTTTATACTACCTTTAAGTTGAGTGGATTGCATTGTAAAGTGGGCTATATTACTTTTTTTTGCTCAGACTCAGCATTATGGTCTGGAGATGCAAAACTCTACATATTGCTTTTAGTAAAGCAACCGAGTGATGGATGCTTTCTTTTTTTGTTTTGGCTGCATTTACATGCTGCACATCTTTGCAGTTATCAAGAGTTTTGTAAAAAAAAAAAAAAAGAAAAGAAAAAAGAAATAATTAAAGATTAAAAAGAAAGAGACTTTGAAAGGAACATGGCTAAGATGGGACACCCGTCCTTTTCTAAATGAGTGTGGACAAGTCTAGCCAAATATAATGGAAATCTAGCAGTGTTGTCTGAACGATAGCTGACTGGAAACAACTAACAAACTGTATTTCTTGATAGCTATATTTATAACTATTTATTGTTTCTTTGTCAATGCTCTTATTAGGCAATTATTTCTTTTCATTTGGCCAAGTCCAGTGGCTCGATAATGTTTGTATCTCCCTTTTAACGACATACTAATTTGCAGTTTTCGATGAAGATTAAGTGATTTTTTTACAAAATGTTCATTGTTGTCCTCTCTGCTCTACTTGTTTTGAACACAATTTGTAACTATGTAATTATTGTAGTTTATGCTTTATGAAGCCAGAATGTTTAGCAAAATAAAATCGGTGTCTTGACTTGACATGACACCGCGACGTTGGTGTCAACGCCAAATGAATGTACTAAAAGTGCAGCAGTTTATATTCGTGGCAGAAGTTGCCGGTCACTTGCACCCAAGCTCATTTGGATAGGAAACATGCCTAGAAAATTAGTTAAAAGCTATGGTCTGGATATTAAAAAGGCTCCATGGAGCAAATGTGCTACATTCAGCTGTAAAAACCCATTTCTATGCCATCCCGGTTTGAATCACTTTACTTGAGCAATGGCCAGGACTAATTGGCCGCATGCCTTGGCTACTGCAAGCAACATCTTGCGCTATTGGCTAAGCAGCAAGTCATTTGTGAAAAGGCCATGCCTGAATGGCTGACTCTTGTTTGTAATGGAGAAAAAGTGAATGAACGTATGTTGCTTGAAAGCTAACGTTTAGAAGTGGGAACATCTGCTCTTCACCTTCTGTTTCTATGGCAACGCAGCATGCCTGCAACATCATTTTGTTGGACAGAGGTGGCACCAGAGGTTTCGAAATGAGAGAACGGAAGATGCAGAGAGCAAACTCTGGACAATCAGAAACTGTCTATCAGAAGGCTTGGTAGGGGTTGCTGTTACAGTTCTGGTGGAAGAACTTTTGACTGATATAAAATTGGTGGGCTGGAACATGACTGTATCCAATTCTGTGTGATGGGGGGCAGGAGAGGACAACCAGACCATTACAGGGCACATACACGTCTCGCACCTGAGTTCCTGTCATTGTGGGCTAGTGTCTTACCCAATCACTCACTCATTCCCTTTACATAACTCGCCCATTCCAGTTGAGTGTCAGAGGAGAGCCATGGAAGGTGCCATTTAGCTTTAATTTTATGCACTCCAAGCAGTGCAGTGGCATTACAAATGCAGTAAGTATCCAGTCGACTGAGGCGTCTTTAGAGCAATGATGAAAACATTGATCTTGAGGAGCGTCTTACTGGGGCAAAAATACCTCAGCCAAAAAAGGGATGTCTCTTATTCAGCGGACTGCGGTAGCCTAGCAGTTAAGGTAGTGGACTCCTGATGGTCCAGCATTCAATTTCCACCTCTGGCAAGCTGCCAGAGTTGGGTCCTTAAGCAAGGCCCTTAACCCACCATTGCTTGAATTGTAGGACTGTATCAGTTGTACGTCGCTCTAGATAAGGACTAAATGCTAAATGCCGTAAATGCTAATTTAAAGGTCTGTTTGTAATATAGAACAGTTGCAGTTTGCTCATTAAAAACTATATTTCATATTTCATGCTTCAGCGGATTCCTTCCTTTATTATATAAATTTGTGGGATGGAGTTAACCATATAGTAATTAAGACTATATATATATATATATATATTGCTGACAGTATGAATGAGCCAAAGTCCAACAATCCAACAATGCAATACAACTGTTTGCTGTCATGCTGCCCAGCATTAGTGTCAGTCCATCCATCACAGGACACACATAAACACAAACTGGGACACCAGTCAACCTTATGCTACCCTTGCAGACAGCAGCATGGTCTGGACATAAAGGTGGGTCTCTGGAGCTGTGAGTTGTAAGAGGCGTTAAGTTAAATGGCAAAATACCTCATGCATGGTCAGGTCTGCAAAGGAAACTTTCACAGTACTGGCAAGGAGAAAAAGGCTAGTCTGGGTCTCCAGCAGGACTGTGTTCTATAAGTAAATACAAAACAGGATCCAGATTAATCCAAGCTTTGATAAAACTGCCTTTTTCAGTTGAAACAATTAGTCATCTCTCCTTATGTAATCTGCCATTACATCGAAGTGCTGGCCCATCACTAACGGCAGCTGTTCTCTTGAAGTCAGTGTTTTTTGCGCAGATTGTAAGCATGACTTTTCAAATGAATGTGGGATTTTGTTTCTGACTTAACAATACTGTGTGGAAGGAGATGAGTAATTGTACACTGTTATTCAGGGATCACTCTGAGTCACGTTTACTGAAACCCACTCAGGAGAACAAGGCCATGAACAAATCAACATGACACAGTAGCCTCTGGAAGAGCAAAGCCATCTGTGTCATACTGAGAGAGTGAGAGAGAAACAGACACAGAGAGAAATAATTACATGTATAATTATAGATTACAGCACAATGAAAATTAGGTGATGTGTTAATATAGTAATCCACATATCACCCTAATATCCAGAAAAAAAACCTGTGAAAACCAACATATGTTGTTTTTGACATCTAGTTTCCAGCTTTCCCAGCAAGACTGTTCAAGGTCACTTGCTAAACCATCACCAGACCAGCACTGACCAGCATAAACCAACCTACCAGCAAAAGCTCCCTATAATTCATGAATGTATCTAAATATAAGTCATGCCCAATTAAGGGCAAAAATAGAATGACAAATTATACGTTCGCTCAACCAGTTTGTTATTTCAGTTCGAGCTCATTTGCATATGATTCTTCCTCACTGAGGTGTCCAAATGGCAAACCTGAAAAGTGGCAGAGAGAGAGATGAAGTCATAAATCCCAGTAAATCAGTTAAATTAAGCACTTAAGTGCTTCTGCTGCCAAGATTTACTCAGACACTAAAGGCATACTAAAGATTATTAAATAGGCTATAATAAATATTACGTGATAAATGATAGCCCCATATTCTCTGGGATATTTGATAATATTGATAAGAATTAGACAATACTTCAGAAATTAGTTTGCAAAAGTCTTACGTTGCTCTGTATATTAATTAGGCGGCTCGGTGGGTAGCACCGCTACCTCACAGCAAGAAGGTCCCGGGTTCAATCCCAGGGTGGAGCTGGGTTTAGTAAGCTATTGGTTAAAAAAGTAAAATAATCCAATTCTAATGAAGTTGGGATTTTGTCTAAAACATTAATAAAAACAGATTATGATGATTTGTAAATCCTCTTCAACCCATATTTAACTGAATACACTACAAAGAGCGAAATCAATTTCAGTCAAATTTATTTATATAGCACGTTTTACAACGGTCCATTGTCTCGACGCAGCTTTACAATATCATATTATCTTAAAAGGCTAATACCAAGACGCGAAAAGAAAAGAAACTCCCTAAAGGTAGTTAATTGAAATAGTTAAGATCCATTAATAGTAAAAGTAAGTACATAATAAAATGTAAATCTAAGACAATAAGTCCTCAGCAGGAAGTCCTTGGAAGCACATCATCTCCTAATAATATTATCAAAAGATTTAGAGAATCTAGAGAAATCTCTGCAAGTAAGCGGCAAGACCTAACAGAATCGCTCCAAGCGATTTACAAGTGCAAGTTAAAGCTCTTCCATGCAAAGCGAAAGCCATACATCAACAACACCCAGAAACTGCACCAACTTCTCTGGACCCAAGTTGATCTGAAATGGACTGACCCAAAGAGGAAAAGGGTCCTGTTCTCTGATGAGTCCTCATTTTAAATTGTTTTTGGAAATTGTGACTGTCGTGTCCCCAGGGCCAGAGAGGAAAAGGGCTGTTGTCAGCTCAAAGTTCAAAAGCCAGCATCTCTGATGGTATGAGGCATCAAATTTCAAACGAGTTAATATTTGCAAAAACAATAAAGTTTATCCATTTATATATTAAATATAGTATCTTTGTAGTGTATTCAATAGAATATGGGTTGAAAAGGATTTGCAAATATCCTGGTTTTGCAAGTATTCTGTTTTTCTTTATGTTTCACACTTCACTGGAATTGGGCATGCACTAATAATAATAATAATAATAATAATAATAATAATAATAATAGTAATAATAATAATAATAATAATAATAATAATAACTATTTTGTAAGTTGGGCAGTGGTAGCTCAGTGGTACTGGACTATTGAACAAAAGGTTAACAGTTCAAGTCCCAGGACTGCCAAGCTTCCAATGTTCAGCATATAAGAAAGTTTCTTTAACTTCAGTTCAAATTTTAAATCACACTGAAAATGGTCATCTGTATGTACTTACTGTAGATGCAGGTGTTGGCCTTTAAATGTAAGTAAGTAATGTATGTAATAAAGTGCTTTAAATGTAAAACATAATGGTGAATGTTAAGTTTGGTGAAGGATGGTTATTTGAACAGTGATCCATGGCTCTTGGGGTTTATTTGCTTGATGTTCTTTCTGTTCCAATGAAGAGGATCTTATAGAGAAATCAGTCTTCCACCGAATTGAGCTCTATAAAGTCACGCCTTGGCATTTGGCATGGAAGGGCTTGACTAAACTTGCCGGTACAGCAGCCTTACATCAAACCCACCGAACACCTTTAGAATATATTGGAATAGTGAGAAAAAGTGACAGCAGCTCCTATCACAACTGCTGCAAACACGGCGCATTATGGCACCCGTCAAACACGACTCCATCATCCACAGAAGAAATGTGCGTACCAGGGGTGGCTGTGCAATAAAATCATCTCTGTTGAGCCTAAACGTACTGGCTCTACTCACCTCCCACAGCGTTTCTGTGCGTATTTCACAGGACAGACACAGGTTCGGTCACGATGCGTACTGAATGTGAACAACAATAATGAATATAAAAACCACGTGCAAATATCAGAACGAGATTGGATTATACTGATCTTGGGATACACACCGCATACTAATGCAGGTATACATGGCAGTTCTCCTGCAATAAGTCACAATATATTATAAAATTGCTTCCATTGCAAAGATTCGGAACAATGTTGCAATATCAATAGCAGGATCTTATTGAACAGCTAAAACTTCTGAGAAAACACAAGTCTATACCTATAAAACTCTATACCTATAAGACTCCATAGCTAAGAAAATGAAGCTTCACCACAAACTGGCATTATCACTGAGAATGTTTCATATTTACACAATAATGTGCTGGAAATGACTCATTATTAAGGTACTTTATTAATTTTGCAGTACATGTATGCATCATGTTAACAACCGCACTGAGCAAGATTGACCAGCCATTAATAATAAGTAGTCGTTGTAGCCCACTATGATGTAATAATACAATTAAACTGTGTAAAAATGATAAGACAATACAATTTATATAGTAATATGACTAACTTTACTGTTAAATGTTAATTTCTGGGTCTTTACGCTATAAATAATGCCAACCTCTGTCGAAATATTGTATTTTATTTTATCCCAAATCATAAAATAACTTATGAGAGTACATTCCAAATTCCTGGTTAAACTTCCAGTACCTGAATGTTCATGAGAACATATGGGATGTTGCACCTTAACCCTCCATCTACACCACTAACGCCATGTAATCCCACTGTTCCTGGTGAGTGTTGTGGGGAAACTGATGCAGAATGAAAGCTCACAGCAGCTCCAGGACATGAACCGTGGTGATGGGCTTGCAAATTAAACCAATGTGGCAGTCAAATTCCTTATCCCAAACATTCTGTCTAACAAAATTGAAACCCAAATTAGAAAGTTTGGAGGGTATGGGAAGTGCAAAAAATTCTAATAAAATAAACAGTGTTTATAACATTTACTTTGACTTTTTTTTAACATATATTCCCACATTTCAATATCACCATTCTTACAGACACAAAACCTAAAAGATGTTTTGTCACCAAGGATACCAACCAATGAATGTGTCATGTTTATTTTGCCACATTCTTCCTAAAGACATCTTCAGATATCATTGCTGCAACTTTAGTGTCACATTTCTCCACACATTCTCTTTTGGGGACAGGACAGAACTCCAGACAGGCCAGTCCAGTACCCGTACCATTTCACAGCCATGCCTTTGTAATGAGTGCAGCATGTGGTTTTGCATTATCTTGTTGAAAAAGTGATGAATGTCACTGAAAGAGATGATGTCTTGAAAATAAAGAACAATGATCAACTAATATATAAACTATAATGTCAGTGTACTTTTGCCGCCGTCACAGAAGTGAAAATTGCCCTTACCGAAGCCATGGTCACAGCCCCATACCATGATAGAGCCTGGCTTTTGAACTTGTTGATCCAAACTGATTGGATCAGACTGATTAGTCTGACCACAATTCCCGTTTCAACTGTTCATCCCAGATGTGTCTGTGGTGGATCTAACTGGGTATTGTAACACTTGACAAAGGTTTTCTACAGCAATCTCTTGCCCATGAGGTTCTATTAGCTATTGTCGAATGACGGTTCTTGATGAAAAGTCATCTGAGGGATCAGAGATCTTGCAGCTTTGGCCCTTTATGCACTGAAATTAATTCAGAGCCCTTGAATCGTTTAATGATATTAGGCAGTGTAGAGGAAGAAAGATGCAAATCCCTTCCTTTTGTTGAGGAACAATGTTTTTATACGTTTCAATAATTTTCTCACACATTTGTTGACAAACTGGAGATCCTCTGGCCACATTTGCTCCTCAAAGACTCAACCATTTGTGGATACCTAGTGAAACCAACCTTTCACCCAGTGAAACCAAACCATTATATAGTTTTTTTTTAACCTCGTTACTAAAGCCCTAAAGTGACCCAGTCCAAACTTTGAATGTGGAATGTGTTGCAGGCCAGAAATGCAGGAATGAATGAATGTTAACGAATGAAATGGAGTTGTCCAGACTAAACTTTAGATATCTTGGAATCATATTGTCTGCAATAAAATAACAGTAGATGTAGTAGCATTACAGTAGCGTTGTTTGTTTGTCTCTATGTCCCATACTTTCTTGCATACCCAATTTTTTATTTCTGACTTTGGGGTTGTATATATCAGTAGACATTATCACCAAGAAGATTAGCAGTGTTCAGTCTAGACCCCAAAACAGCCAAAACATCAAAGTGAAGGTTGCTTGCTGAGCTTCCTGAGGTTTCCTGGGATAAGTGGACAACTTGATATTAACCAGGCTTAAGATTCAGTTTCGAATCCACGCCTACCCGGAATTACATTCGCCGCACAGACGGTGGAGAGTCTCTCGTGCCCGCACAAGTGCTGAACTGTAGATGCACAAGTCATTCATTATTCCCACAACACACTCCTCAGCTCTTTTAGATCTAACAAGGCCTTATCTAGGTTGAACCCCAAGCACTTTGGGGTTGTTTTCCTGCACCTTGTGGCACTTCAAACAATCACCTGCTGAGCTCCTTCAGCGGCCTTATTGCTCATGTTTAGTGCTATTTTGATAGAATGAATATAACCTTTGAGCATTCACTGGGGTGTGTCATAAGTGCTTATGTTTGGTAAATGTGCACACACAGCAAGCTGCAAATATCTACGGATCCATCAGCATGCACCACGCAGCACGACGACCACCCCCTCGAGCCTCTTGCCTACTCTCATGTCAAACCGTGGACATATGCATTAATTAGCAGTGGCAAACAGGACTGTAGTGCATAATATATAGTAGTAAAAGCTACTAAAGCTGCATCGACAACCAGCTGTGAGACGACGTCTACAAGCAGCAATGACAAGCATGAAGATGGTTCGTGAAATATGTGATACTGTGAGGAACAGATCAACAGTTCACACACAAACAACAAGGCGAAACATCAAAACATCAACTTTCTACTTTGCCAACGAACTGAACACACTACCGCCAGCAACACACACTGCCTTAAGTTTAGAATTTGAAGTGTTTAAATAGGAGATGATGATGCCTTCATATTGCTATTGCCTATAAATAATGTATGAATTTTAGGAGTATGAATGAATGGGCACAGAAGGAGTGCAGGTGCATGGTTGATTAAGACATTAGTAAATATACATTTCCCTTCACAATCCTGTTTAATTCAATAACTGTCACTTATCTGCGGAGGCCATAAACATGTCTTCCACTGCTGCTTATATGTGAGGGGTTATGGCAAAAGCAGGCGCTTTTCGCTAGGGTAGGCACCGAGCCAGGGCCAGTTGAATCCAAAAAATCAATACCCTTTCAAATGTGTCACCATTTTGCTTCCAAAAATCTCGCTTTTGAAAAAAAAACCAGATACTTTTCAACCCCAAGAAGTTCTGGTATATCTGAAAATATCCATCCATCCAATCTACTGCTTAATTAACAAGGGGTCACGGGTCAGCCGGTGCCCACCCAGCAACTTTGGGCGCAAGGGCAAGAACGAAGACCCTAGATGGGGCGCCAGTACATCATAGGTCACACACACACTAAGGGCCACTTTAGAGACACTAATCAACCTAACACGCATTGTCTTTGGACTGTGGGAGCAAGCCAGGAGAGTACCAGGAGTAAACAGACAAAGGGAGGGCATGCAGACTCCACACAGAAAGGACCCAGGCCGCTCCATGCTGGGACTACAAACAGGACCTACTTGCTGTGAGGCGACGGTGCTACCGACTGAGTCACCGTGCCTCCCATCTTATACAAGTTTTTAATAGTGTCCATCTATTTCGACTATAAAACCCACAGCAGTACAGAAATCATTTTATCTCCTAAACTCCACTTATTGTAGTGACGATACGTGCGTTAGATGAATCGCATATGTACAAATAATGTGGGCCTAAGTAAGGTCTTAAAAATTACGATAAAAATGACCTTAAAACATACCTGATTTCTCTTGCCTACAACCTCCCTCTGTCCTGTCTGTTATAGCATATCCTGATCCCAATGTTATTCTCGTGTGATTAACCATTTGGTTTCATTGCTATTTGTCTGTTCTGTGATTTGTTTTGTCACTTGTACTGTCTTTAAAGTGTTAGTTGTTACGGGTAATTGTCTATGGGTATCTGAAAAAGTGCAAAACATTCTAAAGTAATCCATGATTATTATTATTATTATTATTATTATTATTATTATTATTATTAAAGTTGATATTGCATTGCTTGTAAAATGGATGTTTCTTCAAGTGGACTCTATTCTCTCTTGTTTGTGTGCAGCCAGCGAGGCATTTTTATTTCTTATAGTCCATGTCGTGTGTATACATTTTGATACTATACCGCATGTAAATGTTAATATATGCTTGTTCTGTACATTGTCATGTATTTGAACAGTTCAGTGGTGGATTCCATCAGCAACTAAAGAATCACGGTAGGTAGTGTGCGTCCTGAAGTCAGTCATATGTATATGTAACAGTTTAGACTTTGGGTGCTGTGTAGACATTACATTACATTACATTACATTACATTTGGCAGACGCTTTTGTCCAACGCAACTTACAATATTAAGTACAAAAATAATAATAAGTTAAAAGTAAAACATCTTAGATAGGGCCAAAACGAGATTAGACGAGATTAGATAGATGGTAAAACGAGTACTGTTCCAGTCGTGTTTTCAGTGGTATCTTTGACCCATTTAAATCGTTTGCTCACAGAGTTTTTGTAGAGTTTTTTGAGTTTTTGTCTATATTTACATTATAGAAACGTACGCCTCTATGGCAATGTCTGATCGCAATGTGCTCACTAAATAGCTCATATCTGTACGTGCTGTCCATAATATAGCGCTGACTGACAACATACTGGTTAATGGGCCAAAACCTAGTCAGAGTCAGCTTTACAATATTATATTATCTTAAAAGGCCAAGTTGAGCAAGCCTAGGGTGACAGTGGAAAGGAAAAACTCCCTGAAAATAGAAGGGAGAACCCTCGGGAGGACTAAGACTCAAAAAAGGATCCATAGATGTTAACTGAAAGAAGTTGTAGTAATGTCAAAATTACGTAAATAATACCAGTTTAAAAAATAATACAATTAAATTAGTAATAAAATTTAAATTAAATAGCGAAATAGATTTAAGATAATGAGTCCTCAGCGGTAAGTTATTGTCTCCTAAACCACTGGATTATAATAATAACGTGACTCTATAAGCGTGACACCTCAATGTATCATATTTTGTCTCATTCCCTGTAATTGTTAGCTCTCATTAATGAAGTTCCTACTGGACTGAGCTGGTGGATGTGTTGATGGTGGATGGCAGAATCAGGCGGTGACATGTGAAAGAACCAGAATGAAGAATCTACAACCACTTCAAGATAGACAGACCTAAGGCAGTTGTGTTACCTGGCACCACTATAAACTACAGAAGGCCAGTGTTGGTCGGAAGCGGGCAGCAGCTCTTACCTGGGCACGCAGGCCTGGGAGTCAGGCTCTGGGCCGTCCGGGGCCTCTGGTGCTGGGCAGCAGAACTGGTGCAGCACCGTCTGGTTCCTGTAGAAGAAGGAGCGACAGGGCTTTAGTTATTATATTTCTAAAAAAATCTAAACCGAGGTTGAGTAGGTGAGGATAAGGCTGTGTGCTAATTTCTAATGTTTTGGCTCTAACAGACTTTGCAGGGTCAGAAGTAGCAGATGGGCAACATCTGCTAATAGGAAAAGAAAGAGCGTAAGAAAGAGTAACAAATATAAAAGGATGCCAAAACGTTTTCTGTTACACTGCAGCAAAGAGAAATGTTTTCCTTTCCTTATTCCATTCATTTCCTAAAAACCCAGCCTTTAGAGGGTGGTGACAATTGGACTGTCCTCTTCAGCTCGTCTCACGGGTTTAGATCAGGGTTTAGATCCTTGAGGACCATGTTCAAAGTTTGTTTGTGTGCTTTCTGAGCCCTATTTGTTAGATTTATTTGGATCAGCATCTTGCCAGAAGATCCACGCATGACCCACTTACAGCTTTTTGACAGAGCAAGTCAGATTTTCAAGTAAAATATCTTGTACTTCAGACAGTCCATGAAGCCATGGATAATAATAGGGTTCCCTATTCCGTTCAGCCACCATACATATCTATAGGACTACATTTACATTTCAGGTCAGATGTTTAGACTTTTCACACTCACATCTTTCTAATATGGCATATAGCATATATTCGTCCAAACACTTACCACACCAAAACTGACACTCGTGCAAAAGAGCAATGTATAAGATTTGCAGTGTATCTGATATGAATCAGAATTCAATACCACATATGAAAGTGGCACAAATCAGAACTGAAAAATTCAGATTCAGAGTATTTTCTATATACCATTGGTCAAGATAACACATCTGTGTCACATATCTGATTTCGACCACTTTTGCCTTTCTTCTGTATAAGCTTAGCCTAGGGATTGGGGTCCCTTCTACAGCACCACACCTTGATTGACTGACAAACAAGACAAAAAAAGCTCAATCTGACTATAATACCAAGCTCAAGTGCCATCTAGTGAGCTCCAGGATTTGTGACAAACAATCAAAGTGACATCAACAGTAACACTCACTTCTTAAATGGGCTTTAATGGGTGTCAAGGACATGTTATGTGGGCATGGCAACTTCGTCTTTGGCTTCTTTAAATTCCATTTTAAGCTTTTTTTTTTCCTTCCAGTCATTATTTTAGAAATTTCCTCAAGCACGAAGAGGATATGTGCCTTCTAATTTTGTTTATAAGATATGTATGATATTTCAGTACAACATATGAACATGTCCAAATCGGAACTGAAGGGGTCTGGTCTATGAAAATGGGTCCGATTACACGTGTGACATATATTCCAGACCACCTTACCTTCACATCACCTGTGACTTTGGTGTCTGCTGTCCAGTGAGTGTTTTCTTCACTCCAGTACCTCATGCTCTGGCAGTGACATAAAAATTGGCCTTGTTACCAAACAGAATGCCCTTTATCCCTTCGATATAACACCCAGGTTCAGAACTCGGATCAGATTTGGTGTGCTTTTTTCCATTCACACTCACTCAAAACAACACACCTGTGACACATATGACAGGTCACTTTGGACCACTTTTACCTGCTTTTTAAACCTAGCCAGGGCTTATGTTTGCTTCTACAGAACCACATCTTCATGAACTGGTGTCAATAAAGCTCACGTTTTGACTCATCTGACCAGAACACCAGGTTTCAGTCAAAGTACAAGTAACTCCAGGTTCTTATGGTTGTCATTTAATCTGATATACGTTCTAAACTGTGTTTGTCTAATCTCCCTATGTGTACCTTTTCCAACTCTATTCTTCACCATATTTGAGTTTCTGTCCAGCAGCTTAGCCAAACCTCCTAGCATGTCTATGTTTTCAGTATTTCCAACACCTCTTGGCGTATGCATATCCACTCGCCAAAATGGAACTGAACTTACACACCAGCACATGGTGGATTTCAAGCGACAAAGCAGACAAAGCAGTGATGCTGGAGTATTTAAACACTGACTAATGGTTAAGGCACTGGACTAGACCAGAAGATCCAGGGTTAAAAATCCACTTAATTCACAATTAATTATTATCCAGAGCGACTCACAATTGATACAGTATTACAATCAAAGCAATTGTGGGTTAAGGGTCTTGCTCAGGGACTCAAAAGTGGCAGCTTGGCAGGAATGGGATTTGAACCTTGGACCTTCTGCTCCATAGTCCAGTACCTTAACCGCTAGGCTACAACAGTCCACAGTTACTAGTCCACTGTTTCACAGAATGTAAATGTAGTTGGTGGTGGATACGTGTCATACAAACTTATCAATTGTATTAAACAATCCCAGGGCCATTAACTGAAAACAGACTCAATGATGCACTGACCTCCAAGTACATTGCATCATAAAGAAAGTGAGTGAAAGAGCTCAGACACTGGACTTCTGATGAATGGGAAAGCTCATTAAGCTTTTGCAGTTCAAGATAAATGTTCTACAAGACAGTCATACAGAGCAGGTGCACCGAATTTAAAGATACAGCATGACTATACACACACATACACACACACAGTGCTATTCTCTGGTGAGTTCACATAATACCATTGTGAAAAAAAGGCAATGCACAATTAATCACTGGCATAAATGGCTTTTCTAATGAGTTTTTCCCTAACATCCGTGACCTGAGACAGCTTTTGGTAAATCGGCCACCTGGGAGCTGATGTTGACTTCATAAGCGTAAAATAAACAAGGCAATGTGACACCGTCATTGATCAATGAACTGACCAAAGCTTCCCTCACACAGCTGATTAACTCTCTATTAAGTTAAACGACCCTGAAAACAAACCTCTAATAATTAAATTAGTATTTAGATAGGCATTGTTCGTACTTTGTACATTGTTCATATGATTTAGGTTTGTAAATACTGCCGTTGATTCGGCGCAACTGTGTTATATGATCAAAACAAAAAATAAATAAATAAGATGTATAGGTCAGTTTGACCACCTTGGTATGCAGATGGTGGTGTGTCCAAAGTCCAACGTAGAGGGTTGACCACAACATAGTGGGATGATCACAGTCACTCATTCACACCTGACCTGCGTTCAGTAAACCAATAAACCATTGTCAATAAACACTGAGCTAAGAAACACCAAAGGGTATGTATTAGAGAATGCCCGACACTAGAGGGCAATAATGGCGCACCTGCACTGGTTGATTTTGCTGCTCATTTTCGCTGACGAGTCACACCTACCACCTCGTTCAGGCACTTAAATCCCTTTGTGGGCGGTGTCTCTCCTCACAACCTAGCCTTACATCCGTACATTGTAGCTCCTCATTGCGAGGTACATTAATTGGTAGCATTAATTGGTAGCACACTCAGGGAAAGACGGTACCACATTCTCCCGTACAGGGGAGTGAAGCACAAGATCAAAAGGTCTGAGGTTAAATAATCGTTGTTAGGGTTAGATTTCTGTGTGACTCCTTTCGTCCACTTTAGTGGCATCAGCTCCGTTTGTGGTGCGACATGAGCTTTTTTTTAGAGTTCCTACTAGCAATTTAAGTATATATGAGATCTCCAGCTAGGTGTTCATAGTCAGAGTATTGTGGCAATGTTAGGTGGCTGTCTTCTCGCCTCTCACTTGCGATCAATCAGGTCGTTTGGTTGCTTGGAGATGGATGTCATGCGATCCTTCTTGGCTGTATTATCATTTGATCCTTCCCTTTGTAGCTACGTTGTAATAGATATAGCTGCTGGGGTCTCACTCACAAACGTTTTCTGTCAATAGGCTCGGAGTTCTTAACATTCCTATCTACATATTCTGTTTTTTTCCCAGTACCAATTTCAATCCTCAGTCATTATTTCCAGTCACATCCAGCGACCTTTACAGAGACCGCATCAAAGGACCCTAACTCCCCCTCCCCTCCCCTCCTCATGTCGACTGAGGTTTGTCACTTTATCATGGGTGCCTACCATTTTGCACACATCTGCTGATATTCCCTAGCCTGTGGTATTCATTACATTCATTTTTATAAGCACTTTATATTTGTCTGAGTTATGCGCTCTGCATGATATTTCATTGTCCAGCATCAACACTTCTCACACAGCATCAAGCCGTGGATTATGACTGTTCGACTATATGAAGGACATCCAGTAATAAACACAAATATACTTTCAGCAAAATCAGTAAGCTGAATTTTGAATTTTACCCAAGTAAGTGATATGCATTACGATACCTCCCTGCACTCCTCTTCTAAAGAAGAAATCAGAAGTGAGTGACATAGGGAGTGACATGGCAAGAGTGTTGAGTAGTGGCGAATGGAGCTAGAAAAAGCAGTTGTTTGTGACATTAACCATTTTGTTTTACATTTCACTTTTGATACATTATTTAGATATGTGTGATATTTAACACCTTTTTATAAGCTTCATGATTTTGTCCAGTTGTAGTTTACTGCAGACTATGCTATGATACTGTATATGGTACATATAAAATCCTTGATTCATGAAAACCAACGTAAAATGGATTTATCAGAATGTATCCCCATCATAAAACAGGGACTACCTGTATTTTCTATATGCTTGCAGTAACAGATTCCCACCACAGAGGTTGTCAAATCTTCAAATGTCAAAGAATCGTGCTTTAGTATGCATGGAATAAACACCATCCTCAAGCCTGTGTAATTGAAGTCTAATGACTTTAAAGCTAAATTGTCTTTTTCAAACAAAATCGTGATCTGTTTTAATATTCCCAGTGCCTTTTTCTTTCCTAGTTCTTAACTCCTTATTGTGTGCTATCTAATTGTTATGCTCCTTTTACAGTGAATAAAGGGAGGACTCATTTGGTTTTTAATTAATGACTTAAAGGATGGCAAAGAGGTACCCCAGAGCCAGAGCTGAAAAGCATTACATGAATGAAATGAGGGAATAAAATTGGCTGAATTTTCGCGATTCTGCGTTATAACCTGATACGACAGCAAATGGACGATCAGTCAGAGTGCAGTCACGGGGGATTGGTGATGGACTAACAAACAAAGACAGGCTTAACATGACATGGGCTGTGGAGAATCTTAATGAGATTGTTCTTACTTGGTTTCATTCTTTGTACGCACATGGAATTTATGTGTGTGTGTGTGTGTGTGTGTGTGTGTGTGTGTGTGTGTGTGTGTGTGTGTTTGTGTGTGGTAACTCAATCATCCACTTTGGATTTGCTTACAGTGGGGAAAATATTTATTTGATACACTGCCGATGTCGCCAAAGTTTGTCCACCTGCACAGAATGGCGAGGTCTGTAATATTTATTGTAGGTACACTTATACTGTGAGAAACAGAATAAAGAAAAAATATCTAAAAATCACGTTGTAAGATTTTACAGAATTTATTTCCATGTTATTGCATTAAGTAAGTACCACTACCGGACAATAGGCCAGCAGCTTGGTGAGAAGTCAACAACTGTTCGTGCAATTATTAGGAAATGAAAGAAACACAATATGACTGTCAATCTTTCTCGGTCTGGGGCTCCATGCAAGATCAGGAAGTCAGGAATCGGCTTAGAATGACACAGGAGGACCTGGTCAATGACCCGAAGAGAGCTGGGACTACAGTCCCAGTTATTAACCGTTATTAACACTACAGCGTCATGGATTAAAATCCTGCAGGGCACACACGGTCCCCCTGTTCTCATCAGAAAATGTCCAGGCCAGTTTGAAGTTCACCGATGACCATCTGGATGATCCAGGGGAGGCAAGGGAGAAGGTCATGTGGTCAGATGAGAAAAAAATATAGCTACTTGGTATGAACTTGCATGGCATGGCAGTGGAAACACTATACTTTGGGGGTGCTTTTCTGCAAAGAGGACAGGGCGACTGTCAAAGGGAGAATAGATAGGGTCATGTATTGCAAGATTTTGGCGAACAATCGATTATTGAAGATGAGTCGTGGCTGGCTCTTCCATCACAACAATGGCCCGAAACACACAGCCAGGGCAACTAAGGAGTGGCTCAGTAAGAAGCATTTCAAGGTCCTGTAGTGGCCTAGTCAGTCTCCAGAC
>JAUZST010074359.1:0-21374 GCA_034779995.1 Parotocinclus haroldoi
AGAGTTTTTTCTCATAAACATGTGTTTTAACCTCACAGCACTGTGTGTGTGTGTGTGTGTGTGTGTGTGTGTGTGTGTGTGTGTGTGTGTGATCCCTCCCCACATCCACGTTAATCGGATGAAACGGTGCATAATTTTCGACTTCACTGTTCAAGAAATAGGTAGCGATCCGATTCTGTTTAGTCACAGATTAAATCCAGCATATCTCTGTAGATTTGAAAGCCTGTCTCTCTGTTTAGACATTGTCAGGTCGCCGGAGCTGCAATACCTTGTGGAATGGGACGGATACGGTCTGAAGGAATGTCCTTGGGTCCTCGCCAAGAATATTCTGGATCCAGGAGACTTTCAGGATGTCAATATAAAACGTTAGGACTGCTGTGACCTGAGGGACATGCAAAGCATCAGTGGTTCATTCCAACGGGGAAAGGAGGGAGGGGATGGGGGTGATCTTTAATCACTCACAATCACACACACACACACACACACCTGTTTCTCATTGTCAGGGAGCTATTTGTGTATTCGTGGTTCGCCCCGGTCTTTGTAAGGGGCATTTTTTATTATTTATGGAGATAAAGCAGAGATATATAATTCGATTTATCTACTCAGTCTCCACATTCTTCTCATGTGCTCTCTATAAGTGTAAATAAACTCAAACCCAAACGTCTTTACCATTACGGGAGGTGCAGGTCGTCCTTCTGACAGTCGTCCTGCACTGCAAAATTCATCCATTCCCAGGTTTCATGTTTATTTGCTCTTTAGTGGAAACATTTTATTGATGTTATTCGTGCAATTTTTGTCGGGTTGTTGTGTAGAGATCGCCAATATTATCACATTCTCACAGATGTAATCCCACATGGATGACGTTCCAAAATGTAAAATGCTGGCATTTTTGGGCACTAACATCTCAGAAATCCCAACAATTGATCCTTCAGTATGAATTAGACAGACAGTCCGGGCACTACCTGTTAAACAGACCTAGGAATAATGACCTCAGTCTTATGCTGGAAAACCGTCACCTTTTTTCCTCTCAATAAAAGCAGGTTGATTTCATCCCTCTGCCCGGAGAGCTGGCACAGGCACCACATTGGGAATTTTCCACAGCTCAGCCCGGTGCTGGACACAAACACCTTTGTCAGAGCTAGAGGCCTGCACACCTCCACATCATTCCTTTTGAGCTCCCACCATCTCCTCTACTCACTCCAGTGCTTGTTTTCGTTTTTGCATTTCCACTCCTTTCGACGAATTCACTAAGAAACGACACGTTAAACCAAGAAACAAATCAAAATACGCACGGTATGCGTGTGCGTTTTTACCCTTTTTGAAGTTAACCGTAGCTGCAGGTCACTACGGTCACTGTTCTCAGGATGGTGGCTGAAAACATACGGCTCCTTCATACTTGGCAGCTAAAACAAGCAATGAGCATTTCCATGACCTCAAAACCTAGATGTTTTCTCTCACTCCTTCTCGTGGGGATGTTCCAGTCCCAACTGTTCCACTGCTCAGCAGATAGGAGGAAATAAAATGAGCAAAAACAAGCAAAGAAAGAAAGAATGGCATGTGCTCAGCGTGTTTCCGTTGCAAAGTTGCATCCAAAAGTTGCTTCCCAAAATGCTGGATCATTTCGTTTACAGCTCAAGACAAATATGCTGATAAATTTCTCCAGGTAAGCATCTGTTCCCGTGTCTTATCTAGGCCCGACTCATCCACAGCCAATCCCCTGTCAGCGTGGGATCAAACCCTGACATTTCTTAGGTGATTTATCATACTGTTACAGAGCCAAAGGAACAGAAGACAGGAGACGGTACGTCCGCAGACTTTTGGCCCGGAAACAACAAGTAAAGTTAGCAGATTTGGACCGAGGTGCTCACTCATGACGTTGGTCACCTGCGAAGATCCAGAAGATCCAGAACAGAGACCAAGATACCCACCAGATACACCAGATACTTGGATGTCAGGTTTCTTGCTTTTGTGACTCCAAATTATGAGGAATCAAGTTTAATTTGCAAAGTTAGGGCTCTCGTTGCTCAGTAAGATGCCCACAGTTAGGCTCTGATGCCAAACGCGGGTGAAGCGAGTCAGAGTTCAATCCCAGTCTAAAAGGATTAAGCAGACGGATTATTCCCGGCGAGCCTTTGCCCCAGAGCTCTGACCTTAGCGTTTCTCCTGCAGGGTTCTTTATAGCCCCCTGATGGAATGTGATTAAAGCATCACAGCGCTGGTATCACCCTGGCAACCTTGGCATATCTAAACAGAAGGAACTGGGGATTTGGGGCCTTCATGATTAAACCATGCCCCCGGCTGCTTTTACTGGTAATTTACCAGTTTGGGGTGGATATTATAATTTTGGCACACAGTCACTACAAATTTGGCATCAGCTTGCTTTTTTATGTGGTGCTGCTACCCTGCTACCCTACAGTTCTTCTACTGGTCATTTTGAGGCGGGTTTAACCTCGGGAAGTTTGGCCTGCACACCCATACCCGAGCACATCTCATCCACAGTTTGTGTTCTCAAAAACCCTGTAGATAGAACTGGAATATTTAGATTGTGTTTCATAAGAACGTAACATATGGCCATGTGGAGTTTCTCCTCATAATGGAAGGTGAGGTAGAAGGTTTAGTTGCTTGGAAGTTACCCTGTGCTCCTTTGTGACTTTGACCCTGCTCTCAGAGCTGTCTTTGTCGCTCAGTACAGTAACACACACACACACACACACACACACACACACACACACCAGCCTCTGTCCGTTTACAGTATTTTAGTCGTTCTATTACATGTTCATACCTACGTGGAATAATTTTTGCACAGTACTGCATTTGCACAAATAGAAAACAATCCAACCATCTAAACAAACACACTTCCATGGGAGGATGCACCAGGTGATTTGGACAGGTCTTGGATGGCTTTGATGGCTTCGAGTTTGTTAAACCTAGACTAATGAGGAACAGATAGAGAAGGAGATGAATCAGGCTGAATTACTCTAAATTATTACTATTATTGCAATTTTCTTTAAGCTTTGCCAGACCAAACATCACACACAGGGATGTGAGAGGCTGTTTAATTTGCCTGTACATTAGAGAAAAGGCAATTGCAGGCAGTAAAGCCCCAAGGCAAAGGCCCTCAGTGTGGGGTAGGACAGGACCGAGGACTGGGTGCACTTTCCCAAAAGCATGCAGGGGAAAAAAGCTGGCCATGTGCCCGACTAATAGAGCCGCAGTAAAGGACGTCTGCAATACCGACTGTTTAGGAATCATTTGGAGCTCCAGACCACACTGGTAGAGTGAGGCGTTCTGGGCGCTCAGAAAAAGAGAGAGATGTTTTACGCTCCCTTGCTTTTTTACTTTTTGCTGTCAATATTTGGCCCTTTTAATATAAACCTTAACCTTTGTGTACTCTATTGCTCTCTCACTTTGATCCTTCCTTAAGATCATTTTCTTTTATATTACCGTCTCCTTTCCACTGATTTCTCACTGCTATCTAAAAGGGCGTCTAAATCGTGGTCAGCTTTACACGCCTGCAAGGCATGGACGAGGCATTCTTCAGGCTAGGTTTGTAGGTTTGAAACAGATCCAGAACCCTTTGCACGACCAGCTTTTTGTCTCTGCTGAACAGCATGGGAAATTTGGGACACTAGGCGCCCCAGACCACACTAACTGTACGTTCACAATCTAGCAAGGCAAAAAATACTCGACTTAATGCTGAAAAATAGCCCGATGCCCACTGATAAATATGGTGGAGGATCTGAAACGGGCTGTTTTTGGCATCACGGACTCCCTGAAATAGCAGGACGATTAAATCTGACGAATACAAATCCCAGAGAAAAGCTGTAGGGGGAACTAAAGGGGACAGTGCACAGGAGATGACCTAGGGCCCTGGAGCATCTGGGGAGATTCTGTAAAGCAGAACGGTCTCAAAGCATTCAGCGAATTATAAAATAGAGCTTCACTAAACCAGTTTTTGATTTGTGCATTCAGGCGTCTCATCCCAGATGATGTTTTCATTCCCTGGAGGCCGGGGGGGGGGGGGGGGGGGTGGAGGGACTATGAAATCTAACAATTGTATCTTAGATGTACAAACGTTATTTTGATTACAGTGGAAATATGTAAGCTGTGGTGGTTATAAACCGATGGATAAATGATGTCTGGCTAAACTGTTTGGATGACGGATGGAGTTTCTTCTCTAAAATTAGCAGTGATTCAGTAAAAACTTGCTTTAAAACAAACGGCGACAATATTTACACATATTGGAACTTAAATTAAATATTATTTGGTGAGGTCATCGCTGTAAATTGTTGTTAAATTACAAAAGAGGGCCGAGCTTTGGTAAACACTGGGTTCTGATGTGAAGACGTGAGCCGGATCCACCTGGGATCTATAGAAGTACGACGGACGCCTGTGCAAGCGCAAACTCAAAGGTCTCAAATTTGAGAAACCCTCCGTGAAAGGCAAGACAGACATGTACTCGTATTCCATCACACATTGCGTAAAATCCAGCGAGACAAAGACACGTGAACAAGAGCGGATCCCACTTTCTGTGCGCTACGCCCAAAATAAGTAGCTTTGTTTAAGTTCTCGTGTTGCAGTTGCAGACTCATATCTACTCACAATGGTGGATGAGTCTCTGGACTCTCATGGCCTGCGTAAAAAAAAAATACTTGTCAGTTCATCAAACCAACCGTCCATAAACCAAAGAGAGATTCCATAAGCCAGTAATCACTACTCATCCTTGGGAAAATGTAGGGTTCGACTTCTCCCAGAGTCACGGCGTCCATGAGCGCATACTCAACGCACCACCATCAGTCAAATAAAACTGAGTGGTTGAACCACAGAATAAAAACAGAGCGTTTGGGCAGCAGGCCTGAGAGCAGGTCTGGCAGGACCAGGGTCCTCCCGTTCCTGTTGCGTCGACGCAGCCCTACGCGGCGTACCTGCACTCTGCTCAACGGTCACGTCTTAAGAAGAACGCATTAAAAAAAAACATTCCAGCATTGTACCTACTTGAAACATGGTGGTGGTAGTATTAAGGAAATAGCAAACGCAGGATTTAGGAACTAGAAATAAACAGTGCATGTGAAGCGTGTTTATGATTTATTCTCTCGTAGAGGCTGGTCTCACACAGGGCACGGGAACAACCCGTCAAACAAACCGGATAGCAAGGGAATTCGGATTTGCCTCAACACAAGAGGCACGCTCAGGTTTGGTCTGTGATCACTCACCCAACTAATGCTACCACAATGCAGACCCTCACTCTAACACTAAATGCTTTTTCAACACATTTTACACAGAAACAGTCATTCTCAGCCCCCTAAAGACCTTGTGTAACCCCACCACACTCATTCCCACTTCTGCTTTCTTTTTCGCGTTTGTTCTTACCCCTATCACCCCGTGTCCTTTTCCATGTCTGAAAGTAGAGGACTCCATACAGCAACCCCCTCAGTTTCTTTCTCCAGACCTCTGCGGATGCCAAGAATAAGACATGCTGTTTAGGGGCCCCGGGGCCGTGCATTTGAATGTGCATATTTGTGTGTATGTGCATACTTACACACTGTTTTTAATATTAATTTCAGCTCTAGAGAGCGGCTTTATGCACCACTTAAAAACCTCCCCACCGGCACGTCGACACACGCTCCCAATAAACAGGCGTACTACGGCTCGCACGTGGGTTATTCTGTCCTTAAAACATCACCGTTCATGTAAAACCTTAAAACAGGCTTATGTTCACACAGCAGGCCCGTATCCGTATCCAGATTCCTTTCCAAACCCAGTTTTTCTAGGCTGTTTAGGCTGTTTGCACATCATTTCAGTGTGACCTGTATGTGACACTGGTCTGAACGGGCCTTCTGATAACACTTCTCGATTGTTACAAAATGGACGTCATTTGTCCACGACCACACCACGACTTTGGTTTGTGTTTGTTGGTTAATCTTTTTAATTTCCTCCTCTCTGTGTGGTTACACAGAATCATCACCCCAAATATTTATGAGGTCCAGTTCTCCCTTCCCCTCAGCACATTTATGGTAAACGTCAAGTTGGTAGGACGTACAGGTCACATGAATTCTGCCCTGGATAGGATGTTCTGTGCATGGGGACATATGGAAGTGGCCCGAAATGTCAGATTCGGTGTGTTTTCCATTCACACTGCGCTACAGACACGCGTTTGTGTCAAAAAGAGGTCGGATTTGGCTCACTTTCAGCTGCTTTGATGCCTAAACACAGCGTAACACAAAGCCAGATTCGAATGGAGATATATCAGTGAATACACGAGTTCAGGTGAAGCATAGGTGAAGATGTTTTGGTTTGAGCTTACACTGTTTTCCTGAGGGCTCGTTTCAAACACTTCAGTTCATACAGTAACGGAAAGGCCCCTTAAGATGGCGCCAGGTTCCTCTGAGGGAAAACGACGAGGCAATTAAAAGGCACGGACACTGTGATTTCTGTCCCAATTCCAGACTTGTGTCTGTATTATAATTAAACTGAACAACTAAAAGCTTAACGATCATCAAGCCTCTCTCTTTCAAACTGCTTCAACCCCTAACACGCTCTCCCATACAGACTGAAAGGGTCATTACTGCCACCTGGTGGGACAATGGGTGTATTACATTGTAAGGTCCAAAACCAGAGTCTGAAGATTTGTTTTAAATTCCTGGGCTCAAGGTTAGGGTTTGGGGTAGGTGTAGGTGTAGGTGTAGGTGTAGGTGTAGGTGTAGCATTCAGTGAGAAGTCCCGGCAAAGGTTGAGAGCCAGACAGGTGGGTACTGGCACTGTGTGTGTGTGTGTGTGTGTGTGTGTGTAAACTACAAAAAGTGCCAATAATTTTGATTTAGGTTATTTAGGTAGAGGTTGAGCTTGAGGTTAGGTTTAAGTGTAGCAGTAATCACCTTCTTCATCTTCTTGGGTCAATGGAAGGTCCCCACAATGATAGGAAGACATTCTGTTGTGTGTGTCAGACCACGTTTATATATATATATATACTGCTAAAATGTAAGGGATCTTTCATAACGAAAGTGTGTGTGTGTGTGTGTGTGTGTGTGTGTGTGTTCTGGCAGACTTTATGGCAGCCCTAAGGTCACAGGTCGTGTCGAATGGTTGCCTTCATCAGCTAATGAGCCTGATACCTGGGGCTGACACTGTTTTTTTTCCTCCTCATGCCGCTCTGTAGAAAAAAGGCGATTCCAACAGAGAGTAAAAAGGGAAGGTTGGCCCTGATCCCCTCCCTCCCCAGGACAGATCAAAGTCTGATCTAACCTTCACCCAAACTGTGAGCGGGCGGGCAGACGGTCAGCTTGGTTCCACCGTACAACCGTTATATATCATTTATCTACAGATTAATCCTACACTTAAAATATGAAACGTAACTTCTCCTACAGTAAACGGACCCTTTTTACAACTTCTCTCCTTTAGCGATGACTGAGGATCCTGCATAAATGCATTTTATTACTATTTACATTTACCCAGGCCTCCTATCAGCCCCTTCCAAAAAGAAGTTTATTCAAGAGCAATGTTAGTGTATCATTTTTAGGCTTAAAATAAGGCACCTCTTAGGTGTGTTATGTTATGTTAATATATTTGGACGTTCAAAACACCTAGATACCTAAATAAATTCCAACGAAAAGTACTGGCCTTTAATAACCATAACGAATGATGTTGTCTAATTTGATCTCAGTCCAAAAGTTCAGAGGAAGATTCAGCTTTTTTTTTTTTGCACCAGTCTGCAAACATGACCATGTAACCGGGGTACGGGGGCTAGAACTTAAAAACGGTGTGCAAACGTCCCTACCAAACTGTGTGCAGTTGGCTAAAACACCATGTGACTTGCAGCCGTGACCTTTGTTGTTTTATTTGCTGCTAGAACAGGATTTATACCTTAATGATTGCAGTTCAGGTTCGGGGCCCTGTGCAAATCAGCTTCCGTCAGCGTTTGAAAACCACTTGTTTATAGACTTTATTGTGCAACAAACATGAACATATGTTTTAAAAATTGTTTAAAAAGGGGTACGGTGTAATTGCACGTTGTTCTTGAACGCTTCATTTCTTCCGTCTGGCTCCACACAGGCTCCAGAGTGCTGAGAACCTCCAGTTGCTTTTGGGAGGGGATTCTGGATCAGGTCCCAGGTTGGGACTTTTCGTAGCAATACCGTATACGGGTACAGATGAGATCGGTGATAAGGACGAGCTCGGTTCGTGCTCCACATGAGAAGCGAAGGTGTTACTCTCCCCGAGCGACAGTCCAAGGTCGTGCAGGTGCTTCACAAAGCTCACGGTCTGCTGCTCCAGAGACGTAAAATGTGTGTGGACTTTTTCAAACTGCCAGCGGGGTCAAATAAATAAGAAATCCTGAATAAGAGTGGAATTCATACCAAAAAAACCCCATAAAAGCAACCCGCGTTACCCAGACGTTACTGTACCTGCTCTGTGTTGCTCTGCAGAAAGTCTTTGGTCCAAGTCGTGTTCGGTGTCAGTCCGACCGTCTGAGCCAGAATCTTCTGACCATTCTCCAGCTCCTGCAGGACAGAGATAGAGTCAGAAAATTAGAGTCAGCTAAAATATCACGACAACCAAGAGTAAGGTGTCACAAATGACCCCAGGGTTACTCCTAAGCACCTAAAGGTCTCTCGGTTTGGCTAATGTTAATGCTCAGCATGTGGCACGTGGACAGTTGGGAAAGAAAAACATGTTCTGGAGACCAAAATAGAGGAAAATCGAGTGAATCCCAAGAAATCGTGGGTCATGTTGCAAGAGAACGACCCGAAGCTCACGAAGAACGGTTACAGGAGAATCGATTTTTTTTTGGAACAGCCAAGTCAAAGTCCAGAAGTCCAATTTACCAGAGTAGAAGCTGTTTTGTTTAGAGGAACGGGATCGAATTCAGGACTGATCAACAGATACGGCAAACGTTTATCTCTTTATCTACTTTAAGAAAAGCCGATGCTTTAATCTCACATTTATGCAGAGAGCTTTTTTGTTTGTATTTTGTGCACCTGAATGAGGCGTGTGCTTGTGCTCAGGTACGACTGACATTCTTGAACTTTACTCTGGAACATCCCCAGCTGTTTACAGAGGCTCTGAAACAGAGGTGCAAACATGACGTGCATTCGCCACACCTTCTGCCCAAAGTTCATATGAAATACGACGAGTTTATTTAGAACCCAACCTCGGTGGTACTGAGGACGGCACGCTCGTCCTCGAGACTCTGTTCTGGCTGCAGCTTGACTTTGCCATGCAAACCCTCCAGCAGATCCCAGAGGTCCTGTAGGTCCTGCTGAACATCAGCCATGCATGTGCCATACTGTTCCTGGACCTGGATTAGAGAGCGCAGGGCACTCGTCCTGGACGGCACACACAGGGGGCAAACTTTTACACACATTCAGGTGTTATTATTAGAAAAAGAACCCAGCTTTTACCTGTCCTGCAGGTAAGTGCACACCTGTCTCACTCTGTCCGCCCCGTCCCCGGCCTGCAGGAGCTGCCCGGCAGAGATGCCACCGTCGTTGAACGTCCCAGATACCGCCTCAGAAAAAATCAGAAGTGACTTATCATTGTCTGGTCTTGTGCCGTTCCTATCTGTTCTAACGCGGGCATCCCACTGACCTCCAACCTTCTGAGGAGGCTTCGTACTTGGGTAAGGCTCGGGTCTGAAATCGGTTCCTGCACGAGACAGAGCACCATGCCATCCAGCAGCACGTTCAGCATGGATCCAAAACCTGCATCCTGTGGACTGATGGGACTAAACATAATAACGCCAACCTTATATATATATATTACTATAAACAACAAAAAGCTCTACGTTTTAAACAAATAAATGTTGGTACTGTTTTGATGAACGTGGTCGCTATGGCTTTTCTCACCGTCCATGCTGCTCATTGTTTCTGGAGATCGTCGCCTAAAGAAGATTAGGCTGTTGATAATAATACATTTATGATTTGATTTGACTGGTGTGTTTCTACTGGACTGTACAGATATGAACACACACCTGCTTTCGTGTCCTGTGACGGTGCAGGAAGCGGATGAGTGAAACACAGAGGCCAAAGCTCATCCACAGCAGCCATGCCAGCAGCATTCTGCCTCCAGTATCCAGAGCACTGAGGGAGGGCTGGATCTGCTCCTGGAGCACCAACCACACCGGGGCTATAGGAACCAGACACCGGACCCAACTGGGCACTGGACCCGAGTGCAGACTGGGGAACGATTCGTATATATTTATAGCATTAGATCATAGCTTAATAATAAACGAGCCTAAGAGAGACATATATAAGCACACAGTATAGCTAAAGTCATTCATATCATTATTGTCTAAAATAAACAGAAATAATAGCATCTTTAATTCCTCCCTCTTTTTTTCATCTGGGCTTAAAACATGTATTAAGTTCATTTCGATAAATAAATAAATGAATGAATTATAGCATGTATCAGTAAATCAGTAAATACGATCATCTCAATGTTGCTTTCTTTGAAATAATCATAAGCTAAATAATCATAATGTTCAAAATCGTTTCTAAAGAGCAAATCTTCGTTCACTCGAGCCCCCCGGCAAGCATTTAAGAAAAATTTATGTGAATAAATAATCATTAAATATTGAACCTTATTGTTTTTTTTTTATTATGTCGGCAAAAATCCAGCATGAATTAGTTTTAAAATATATAAATAAATAAATAAATAACTGGCAAGATGATTTCAATTAAAAAAATAATCATGCTCATTATTTTTCATCCCAACAGAATAGACCTGCACACGCGTTCGTACAGAACAATAATTATTATTCTTTAAGAGTGTAATAAATAAATGTCCGACTTTTTTTTTTCCATTGTTACAGCAATTTTATGCAGAGATTTATTTCTATTAAACATTTTTAACACGTTCAGAGCACCCCCATATGCTGTTCGGACCCCAAGTTGGGGTACGTTCTATTGTTTGGAAGCATGGTGGAGGTAGTGTCATGGTTTGCTGTTTTGCTGCATCTGGGCCAGGACGTCCGGGAGCAGAGAATTTGTTGAATTTGGATTGCTTTGATCTACGTTTAGTAAAGCCTGCTCGTCTCTCGGTATCTATGGAATTATTCGTTTCAATCGTGTACAGCCGGACTTCTAAAACATTTACTAAATCCACACCAGTAACAAACGGAGGATTTAAAAACCCACCAGTCACCGTCTGTACCCACCTGTACCCGTCTGTACCCACCTGTACCCGTCTGTACCCACCTGTACCCGTCTGTACCCGCCTGTACCCACCAGTCACCGTCTGTACCCGTCTGTACCCACCTGTACCCGTATGTACCCACCTGTACCCGTCTGTACCCACACACTGCCAGTTTCTACAAGTCCAAACGTACACGGTTCATTATTTTACCACTTACTTCCCCCAGCTCCATCTTTGCCGTTTCTTCTCCTTTTTATCGTCTGCTTCCTCCTCTTTACCATCTTCCTGACCCTCCTTATTCCTTTGCCCCCCAATTCTGCACCCCTTCAGGTCCCTCACATCCACCCTGGTCATATGTGGCATAGGTGCCAACGCTATGTTCCCTTGGCACACGATCTCGCTCTGGTTTATCTCCTGTTCTCCATTGGCGTTACTTTAAATACATCCTGGTTGGTCCTGTAGCACCAGTTTAACTCGCAGCAGTAATTGTCATTGGTGTGGAGACTTTTGTTCTCTTGGTTTATTTACTTTTATCTTTGTACAGTTCATGACAGAATGCTCGGAATGCGGTGGAACACCCAAAACACTGACTCATCACTCATCGTTCCCAACTCGAATATCAACTAACCATCCCTAATGGTTATAAACTTTCCTATTACGCTTATATACAGTACAGATGGACACAGACCCTGTCCCAAATTTTAAAACCGTCCTTCTAATTACGGACCCGGATTATTTAAGCCACGTTAAATGCTAATAGAGATTCATAAGTTTATAGACATGTTTATAAAAACTTTCATAGGCTTCCCATAAAACTTTTCGGCCGTGCCCTCGTAGAATATGGGTACCTTCAACTTTGATTACGGTCCACAAACTTGCGCAACATCCACAGTTAAGTTAAAGATCTGTATCCATAACAGGAGAGTGGAACCCAGTTCAGAAAGACATGTGGCCGAAAGTATTGGGACACAGTAGTCATGTAAATCAAAGATCTTCTCTAGTTTAACTGAATCCAAACTTTGGCTTTATTTTGCTCAGGCAGTGCAGGAGCCTGATTTTGGAAAGGCATCCCTTTTCGGTACCATACCAAACGGACCATAAACGACAAGTTTTTTTTTTAGTGTTGACAACTTCAAACACACGGAAGGACGCCTCATGAAACGGAAGAGTAGAAACAAAATAATCTCCACCATGCCTCATCTCTCTGTATCCTTAAACGCAAATGAAACTTTATTATGTACAAACAAATGTTTTAAATGAACCTAAATGAAACTGCAGTTAAAACAAACGTCATGGCAGCGCCATCTAGTGGTGGGTTTGGACTATCACGTATGGGCGGCCCCTGATTCCAGACAGAATTCTGTGAGGTCGCTCTGATCGTTACCCGCTGTAATAAATAAACAAGACGTAAATCATATTTCATTTACAGTAGCTCAAGTCGGTCGGTCGGTCGGGTTAGGTCCATATCCCTCTGGGACTCAGGGTTTGGTGATCTGGACCTCGCTGGTGCCCGCTCCGTTAGTGGTGGTTTTGATGATGTACTGAGTGGTGGCCTGCTGGCTGGCAGAGGGCGGGTCGAGTGGGTCAGCGCTGGTGGGCGGGGCATTACCTTGTTTACTGTCCATTTCAGACTGTCCCTCAGAGATTACGTAGTGCGTCTTAAACGAAACGAGAGTACAAACATCGTTAACGGGAAGCTTAAACGAGCACAGGTTAATTACAATGAACTGACCGTTTTGACTTGGCTGCTGTTGACTGCGGCGGTGACGGGCGCCCCGGCGTCCGCTAACACGTACTGAGCGTGAGGTAGCGCCATCATCTGGATCTCAGACGCTAAGGGAGAAGAATTAGATTCGGTTACTGCACAGGATGTGCTGATATTTTCCATTCGGAATTCAGAACATGGCTCAGATGGCGAAACTACCACCAGCATGTTTCACAGATTCTGGAACACAGGATTTAGCTTTACGCACGCACACGCACGCACGACGTTTCTTATTTAAAGCCAAAAACAGAGCAGCAACTACTCACGGTAATTCCGATAGTTCCAGTTGCTGGACAGGTAAGCGTGCTGTACCGCCCCTTGTGTTTGATTGGTGGAGCTCTGTAGGCGGGTGGGGCTTAGCTCCTGGGGTGCTTGTTGAGAGGACGGGCTCAGAGGAGGCTGGCCCGTCACCTAAAGGGTGAAAAGAGAAACCAAAACAAATCAGACGTACTAATTAATGTAGAACGAGGACAAAGCACTAAGTGCAGCGCCCGGGTACAGACCTGGCTGCTGGCTGGCATGGTGCCCATGGCCTCTGAGACCTGGATGTGTTGGACCTGTATGGAGTGCTGGGTGAAGTTGTGAGGGTCCTGGAGCTGGGTCATGTCTACCGTCGAGTGCTGGGACTGGGCCGCCGCCGCCGCCGCCTGGGATGGAGACGACGATCATTACAAACGTTCAGAAGGTCTTTAAATGCAAAACGAAACGAGCCGGGTCGTGCTCTTACCGGGGCGACCTGCACGACCTGGAGCTGGATGTGCTGCGGCTGGGCCAGACCTCCGCCGGCCTGGGTTACGGGGATGTACTGGATCCTCTGGAAGTCTCCCTGAACGGTCCGGTAGTCCGAGTTGAGAGGCTGAGAGAGCTCGGTCATGGCCTGCGTCAACAAATCCGTCGTCTAGCGAGAGAAAGAAAGGGAGAAAAGAAAGAATCCTGGACATGTCATCGCTATTAACGATTTGCGGGGCGTGGCACCCGTACCACCACAGCTTCGGCCGTTATGCCATCGGCGGTCACGACGGCTGGAGCGTTGCTGATGACGGTGGTAGCCAGAGGAGCCGGGATGCTGTTAGCCAGCTGGGCAAACCCGGGATGCTTCTTGCGAATGTGCTGCACCATCTTGGTCTGTAAAAGAAGGATCAAAAAGACGTCCCGTTACCCCAGGCTGGACCCTTTTAGGGGTGCCTTAAGGTTCCAGAGCTAAACGCTGAACACACCTTGCTGCTGTACTGCTTGGCACAGTGCGGGCAGCAGACGGGCGCCGTGGCGATGGTCCCGGTGAGCTGAGTGTGGGTACTCAGCATAGGGTCTGGCTCGCCCGGCCTGGCTGGCCGAAGCTTCCGGATGCTTGGTGGTAATTCGGCACCGGGGTGATTCTTCAGGATGTGAGCCTTACGTTTGCTGGCGCTCTTATACACCTGCAGATTCACAAAACGCTTTGTCTGATTATGAAATGTACGGAGGATACGGCTGTTAGAAAAAAGATCAGGCACTTTTCGAAATCTCTGAGAGAAAGAAAAAAAACTGGCAAATCAAGCGCCACTGTGACAAACTTGCTTAAAAGGTTTCTTTTGAAAAGCACACGTTTAAGATTTGGTGTGATGCCCACCTTGTCACAGTACTGGCAGTAGTAATCTCTGTTGGGTTTAATGATGGGCAGGGTGAGCTCTGGGACCTCCTCTATCCTCATATCAGGGTGACGCTTTGACAGGTGGTTTACCTTTGGAGAACAAAGCCCCAGATTAAAATCCCGAAATAACCAGGTAAACAAATCAGCGTGGAAGTGGCGGGCGCATCTTCACCAGCATTCCTCTCCTCCTGAAGCCCATCATGCAGATTCGGCACTTGAACATGAAGCTCTCGAAGTCGGTGGCGGGCTCTTTCTGTCTCAGGGCCTTCGTCCGGTGCATACGGTCCGCCTTCTTGGCCTCGCGCTCGGGGTTGTGCATGCGCTGCATGTGCTCCCTCAGCTTATCCTTCCTCTGTACGAGTACGGGACGAAAGACTACGATTAAAATTCTCATTAAAAAGTCCTCTTTAGTCGCCCCCTGGTGGACAGGGGTATGACGGCGGGTCTCACCTTGAACTGCTTGCCGCAGGTGGAACACAGGAAGTCCTTGCGGTCGGAGTGACGCAGCATGTGGAGCCGGAGCTTGTCCGGTCGGCAGAACGCCTTCTCGCACTCCAAGCACTGGAAGATCTTCTCCGAGTGAAAGCTGCGCACGTGTTTCTTCACCTTCGCACAACGACAGGACAGAAAGCGCGGTGACTAGGCCGTCCACTGAGGCCGAGGTCATTTTTATTTTTTTTTAACCTGCAGGAAAATCAGACCTGCAGGAAATCAGCGAAGCTCTTTTTGCACGAGGGGCAGGAGAAGCAGCCGTTGACCAAATGGACGTTGACGTGCTCCTTCAGCAGCTCCAGCCTGTCGTAGGACTCGGTGCAGAACAAACACGCGTAGCTCCGCTGTTCCGAGTGCAGCTGCAGGTGCTCCTCCAGGGCGTCGCCACTCACAAACCCCTTGTTGCACTGGTGGCAGGCGTAGCGGCAGCCCTCCCGCCCGTGGTACCGCATGTGCTGCTCCAGTCGCTCCTTCTCACGGAAGGCTTTCCCGCAAAGCGAGCACTTGAAGGGTCGGAACGATTTCCTGATAAAAAGGTGCTGCAGGGCGGCGTTCTGAAAAGAGCGACGGAAATACTGACGCGGTGCCTCCAGAGGGCGCTGTGTCCTGTCTGTTATACTAAAAGGCTCCAGGCTTACCCGAATCCTGCGCGCTCGTCTCATGTCCTGCTGAGACAGATGGGGTTCGGTGCTCAGCGCTGCACTCTGCTCCTCCATCTCAGCAGGTTGTTCCTCAGGTGCTGCCGTCTGGATTTCGGTACCACTGCCGTCGTTTAAAACGTCTGCCTGGACCGTCTGGGGCTCTAGCGCGTCCTCTGCCGCGGTGCCCTCTGAATCCTGGACCGGTTCGACCATCTTTAAGCCGTTAACGGTTCCACAGGACGGTTCCTCATAGGGCAGCTTCGATAGTTCCATAAAGTCCTCAAAGTACAAACACCAATCAAATCTTAACGGATATTATTTACAGCTGGTAATAACATATCATCTCAGAGTCTTAGCGCTTACCTGGCTTTTATCCGCACCTTCTACTGGGGTGTCCAGGCGGATAAATTTGGGCCGACGGCCCGGTCGCCTTCCAGAACTGAAACGTTTCCTCCCCCGTCCTCGCCTACGTGCTTTTGGCCTGCAAAAAAATACATATGTATAAATTAATTACTGGCCTAAAGATATAAAGGTACAAAATATTTAATAAAACTGGCAAATTCAATCAGTGCTGTTATTATAATAATTATAATAATAATAATAATATTAATAATAATAATCATAATAATCATAATAATAATAATAATAGTATATAAATGCTAATTTTCAAAATGCAATTATAATATTATTAGTGATAATAATTATTAATAATAATAATAATAATATAATAATAATTATTGTTATATATAATCAATCATAATATAAAATATTAAAAGGTATTACCAATAATAATAATAATAATTATTATAATAATAATAATATAAAAAATATAATATTATTATTAAACTATTACTATATTAATTTATTATGTTATTTCAACAATACTAGTATTAAATGTAATAATAATAATATTAAATACTATAATAACAAAAGTAAATATGAACCTAAAAGGAATGAAACACAGGTTAATTAAATGGCAGTATGTCATAGAAACGCTGTCACATAAAAGAACGAAATATTATGAAGATAAAAACAGAAAATCGATGCGGTGATTAATGTTGATATTAAATCTTGTATCATATAAGAAACAATGCCGTGTCTGCACTATTTCGGCAGTACTGGTACACTACGGTATCCCATGGTGTAGATAGGAACCTCTGGATGTGCTCCAGCTTATCATCGTGCATGTTGAGATGCTGCTGGAGCTGCTCCGAGCTCACAAAGCGTCTGTTACACTCATAACAGGGCCAGTTCCTCTCTTGCTCTCGCAGAACTGGGAAACACAGGGGCACGCCCAAGGAGAAAAGGTCATATTATTACCTTACAACAACACCAGAATAATAAAAACATTCCCGAATTCATCCATCGTCCTAAAGAAGCAAAACAAAGGAAATACCCTTCCTCTCCTCCTCTGTGATTTCATGGAGCTTCTTGTTAACAAATTCGGCGTATGACCCGGCGTACCAGACCTGCAGGGGAAGGAGCGTGGAATTAAGGTTACAAACCTGTCTCTAAACAGCCTCGTCTCCACCACGTCACCCACCTTAAGCTCCTGTTTGGACGGGATGTTTTTGATGGTGGTGTAAAAGATTTCGGAGCCGTACTGATAAGCCACCAGGTTCTGCTCCAGGTGATTCTCAGCAGGACGGACGAACATCATCCAGTTACAGCGATCCTCATCGGACAGGTCCACCCACAGGTCCTCACCCCCCTCACCCCCCTCACCATCCTTTTGAGGGTCCAACATTTGTAACTGCAAAGGGGAAACGTAAAAAAAAAGATTTTGTTTTATCAGTTATTATTAGGCAGTACATTTTATTATGTTTTCCCTTTTTTATTGCATTATCAACTTCATGCATTATTTTCTCCGTTATATTTTTGATTACATGATCTATTTTATCGATTTCTTTCCATTTGCTTTATTATGCATTCCATGCCTTATTTTCACTATTTTATTTGTTGCATTTAAGTTTGTACATTATGCATTTTTTCGATCGATTATATTTTATTTGTTATACTTTACTTTTATTGCATCGTTTTATGTATTATTTATGCTCTCCATTTTACTACTCTTCATTTTCTTATTTTCAGTATTTTAAAATACTTATTTACGTATTTATTACTTTTTTTTCTCTCTTTGATTCTTTATTGTCTTTGATAACATGATTTACTTCGTGCATTATTTTTACTTTTATTATATTTATTCTACGTCATTTGTTTTGACTTTATCTGTGCTACAATTATTTTCTCAATTTAAAAAAATACACATTTATTGCATTTATTAGAGTTTAATCCGATTCTCTATATCAATATCAGTCTGCACGCAGAAACTTTTCCGTTGCTCCAGAGTCCAATCTTTACTGAAGCCTTTTCTTCTCCTCACTGGATCACTAACAGGTGTATTTTTTCTATGGACGTCCCTCATTTCACGATGTAATTTCAAAGGTTTACAGCAAGGTAACAAACAAATCGCTCCTACTTTGAGTTCAAAGTGTACGTCCCGCAGTTCGGCCCGTGGTACCAGCGGCCCCTCGACAGGCCCAAACTGAGTACGTTTAGGAATGCGCCTCTTAGAGTACACTCCTCCCTGGAAGTGGTCGACATAGAGGATCAGAGGGAGACTGGCTCTGGCTTTCGACATCACAGGCCTGTTAGCAACTGGGTACAGAGGATGCTTCATACAGGTCCCGGGACTGGCATGATTACATTCCTCACACCCTGTCAGGAAAAATACACAACAACAGGCCAATGAAACAGTGTCCTGAAGCTCATTAATGCCAGCAGCACTCTCACTCTCACTCTCACTCTCACTCTCACTCTCACTCTCACTCTCACTCTCACTCTCACTCTCACTCTCACTCCGTTAGTATAACTCCACACTCACACAGATGATGAGGGGTAAATGGTTCCACTGGTTTAGGTTCCCAGTCCTCCAGTTCTGAATCGTCCCTATTGTCGTCATCATCTAAATCCTCATCCTCCGAATCCACAGTAGAGTCTGTTCCTGCCAGGGGGCTGGTTGAGGGCACAGTCATGCCAGGGAGACTACTGCCAGGCAGCTGATTCTACGGTGAAATAGAAAATACATTCTTAATAAATTTTAATTCATGTTAAACATATATTGTAATTACTTATATTATATAACATTTAATTTAATTTAATTAGTATTTATTAAATTGTGTTTTATTACAATATCTATTCTATTTATTGTGTTTCACGTATTATTTTCTTTACTAAATTGTATTCTCTATATATTATTGTCTCTATTTTTATTGATTATATTCATTATTTGATGCCTTATTCTCTCTTTTATTATTCTATATTGATTATATTCTCTATTTGTTTTTTGTATTCATCATTAAACAAACGTTTGTTTGCTTTTTACTGTAATACACCCTGAAAGTTTTTACGACTCTTATGGCCCAAAGTATGACAGTAGTATCCCAGGTGTGATCAGACCCTCCCTCTTACCTGTGTCACTGGCTCTAGCACAGCCTGAGGCACATCAGCTACGTTACTGAGCACGTGCAGATTCGCAGCATTCATGTTCTGGCCACTCGGCAACAGCACCGTGACCTGAGTCAAAGAAAACCGTTATTGAACGTAACCGGTGAAGAACGTTTACCGAATTGTTAAATATGATTCATCTGGATTGGATACCTGCTGAGTCGTACCATCCTGCTGGATGTATGCCACTTGTGGCTGGTCTGAGAAAACAGCCTAGATCAAATAGGATGAGCTTATAATTACCAGAGTATATGAAGGCTGAGTATATGAAGAGTATTAAGAGATCGGACCTGTGTTCCGTCCGCAGGGTGGATGTACACCAGCGTGTGTTCAGCCGTCTCCACTGAGGTGTAAGAACTCCCATCTGCAGCATAAACCACCTGCTGCTGCCCTCGGTCCTGTTGTTCTCCGCTGTACACAATTTGAGCCATGGCGCCGCCCTCAAAACGCACCTAGATGAAAGCATGAGTTCAATTTAAGCAGTAACGGAGTAAAACGAAAAAGAAGCACAGCATGCACACAGCTGAAATTAAATTAATATAATAACTAAAGGTGACTGTGCTGTGTACATTCCCTCTGTAACAGAAACGTTTAAAGCTGGGATTTACAGGTGTGAGTGTGAGGGCGGCTTATGTACCTGTGCGGTATTGCTGGAATCATTATTGGGGTTCTGATTCCATACAGAAGACGACTCTTGGTCCTGCATGGCCATGTCCTACAGCTAGCCAGTCTTCATCAGAGACCGAAAACCTCTCTGGTCGAACACCAAAAAGAGAGATGAGTCTAGGAGCATAAACGCAGACCAAAACATGGATGATTAGGCTATTAAACAGCATTTGTAACCCAGCTGTAACCTAAATGGAAACACGTTACTTTTGCACTCTACACAAGTTTTAACTGATGTTTGGCAAAATATTATGTGCTTGGGACATCAGTTTAAACAATATGTTGGCATGGAGGTGATTCAAGGCAGGTTTGTCACAGTGCCACTTGACTGGCACGTTTCTATTACTGCCCTAACTGTAGATATGGTCACCTCAAATCTATACTGCTATACCATGGTGATTATTGTACAAAGAATGAAGTCAACACATATGGACATGTATGTTATTTATTCGTCGCTTTTAACATTTATAAGCATGTTTATTAAACCGTTTCGTAGAACTGTTTCGTGACAGAACCTAGCTTTCGTCGCAACAAAAACAACAAAAACGCGCAGTGATAATTAGCTGTTAATGAAAATTGGACATTCGTGTGTTACCTGTTTAACATTAACGCTACACTGCTTGTTTTTTTTAATCTTCTAATGTGAACGAACTGTTGTGTTTATTAGGAATGAGAACAGATTAGTAAAGTGACTGAACACACATACGGTCTGGGAACCTCGGGACAGAGGTTTCTGAGGTATCTACATGGAACACTTAGTGTGCTCTCTCTCCGGGGTAAGACGAGAAACGCGGGTGAAATGGTGGCGACAGCAGCTGAGGAGAAATGGCCGTAAATGTGATAGCACCGTCTTTAAACTGAAAACCAACCCGCTCTGTTATGAAATACTTCTTCAGGATATACGCGTTACACGATTTTACTTCACATCTCCCCCGCCGTGACCCCTCAGCTTCAGTGTTCCGTCCGGACCATACCACAAAAATCATAGCCGCACAAGCATGGGATTTTCAGGCACACCAATACACACGTTATAAGGCATAACCCAGCACAAGCGAGCATTAACAGCATGGCAACACGACTTCTGTTATGTGCCTTTGTGCTGGAGCTTTACTATATTTATAAGAAGACCCGGGAGGTTTCTAAAAGAATTGTAAATATTAGCAATAGACCCTGCTGTCCCCGCTTATAGTTGAGCCCAGCCCCGTTTCTCTTGCAGAACTAGGAAGGCAAGTCTCCATTTTGGGTGGGACTAGACAACAAGCTAGCTAAAGACACTCGAAAAACGCGTCTTTGGTAACAGATATTAAAGACGTTCAACGAACGAATGTTAAAATAAACACGTACGGCGTTCTGCTTACGTTCAGAGTAACCTCACAAAAGGTTGGATTATTCAATAAAAAGCATTCAAGTTGATCTTACCCTCGGAATGGTAGCTGCTGCGGCGACGGCAGCGTTGCATATATTATCATAATCTGCCTAGCAACAGAGGCTTCCCGCGCCAATGGTTTCTAACATTATAACACTTTAGCAGTATTTTTAAAGA
>JAUZST010074370.1:0-21367 GCA_034779995.1 Parotocinclus haroldoi
ATGGAGAAAATAAGTATTTGATCCCCCACTGACTTTAAAAGTTGGGGTTTTTTTTTTATAAATGAAATGTCTCATAATTTTATGCCAGCTTTATTTCAACAGTGACACAGAATATCAAAAGAAAAACTGAGAAAATTACATGAGAAATGAGAAATAAAAATTTATTTGAATTTCATTGCAGGAAATAAGTATTTGACCACCTGGTAAAAAATAAATTTAATACTTGGTGGCAAAACCTTTGTTGGCAAGCACAGCAGTCAGACGTTTCTTGTAGTTTTTTATAAGGTTTGCACACACTTCAGGAATAATTTTACCCACTCCTCTCTGCAGTTTTTTAGGCATGCATTTGGAAATATGAAGCTTCAGCTCTCTCCATAGATTTTTTATGGGACTGAAGTCAAGAGACTGGCTAGGCCATGACCTTGCTATGCTTCTTATGGAGCCACTCCTTTGTTTCCTTGGCTGTATGTTTTGGGTCGTTGTCATGCTGGAAGACCCATCCACGACCTATTTTTAGTACCCTGGTGGAGGCAAGGAGATTGTCACCCAGGATTTTGCGATACATGGTCCCATTCAAGTTGGCCTGTGCCCATAGACGAAAAACACCCCCAAAACATAATACTTCCAGCAAAATGCTTGAAGATGGGCATGGTGTTCTTAGGGTCATATTATGTATTTTCCTTCCTCCAAACATGTCAAGTTGAGTTGAGGCTAAAAAGTACAATTTGATCTCATCTGACCACTGTTAGGGTTTCTACCTTTTGCCTCGGAACGTTCAGCCGTCCTCACCGTTCGCCATTACAGAGTTATTGGTGAGGCGGTTTATATCCAGTGACCTGATTGTGCACCTTTAGGGTTAGTGGGATACGTCCTGGGGCTTTTAGTGCGCAGGGATGCGTATGAGGGGGAACCCCAAAGTATTTAGTGTTTAGGGGCACTTTGAGGGTCTGCCTTCCCGTACTCGTGCGCTGTTCGCATGCCTGAGCTCTTGCTCTTCCGCCATCTCACTCAACGAGCCTCACTCCAGCCAGCTGCCCCGTCCTAAATGGGACGCGCCCCGGCTCAGCTTACTTGCGCCACACATGTGCCCGAGCTCACGCGCAACCCCTTCCCTGGTGCTTCGGTGCCTTTCGCAATCTACTCGCATTCGTGCTCCTTGCACTTGGGAGACTAAGTAAATCGTGCTCTCTGCATGCATCGAGCTATCGGCGTGCCATTTCATCCTTTTGTTTTTTGTGTTTAGGAGCCTAAAGGGCTCCGCTCTTCTTCCCCTTTTAGTTTTTTCTATATTATTTCCGCATTATTATTATATGTCGTGGGATTCCATCATTCCCGCATCCTTGGGTCCTACCACATCTCATAACAACCACAGCACCTTTTCTCATTCTTTCTCAGAATCATTAATATGTTTATTGGAAAACTTGAAGCGGGCCTGGACGTGAGCCTACTTGAGCAGAGGAACCTTGCGTGCACTGCAGGATTTGAAACCATTACGTCTCAGCCATTATTAATGGTTTCGGAGACTGTGGTCTCAGCTGCCTTGAGATCATTAACCAGCTCCTCCCATCTAGATCTGATTTTTAATCTTTCTCATAATCAGTAAGACACCACGAGGTGATATCTTGCATGGAGCTTCAGGCCTAGGTCGATTGACAGTAATGTTGTACTTCTTCCAATTCCAAATAATTGCACCAACAGTTGTCACCTTCTCATTCAGTTCTCTTGGACAGATCCCCAGTTGAATCCTGACCCCATACTCAGCCTGACTGGAGTTTGAATGTTGTCCCCATTTCTGTATGAGTTCTCTCTGGGTACTTCTGTTTCCTCCCACATTCCAAAAATATGTTATGTTATGTTATGTTATGAATATAGCTACTGATGCTGGCCTAACATTAAATAAATAAGTAAATAAATATTTGTTGAAAGAGGTCTTTTCACATACAAAAAGCCCTTTATGTTGCTCAAATCCACACTCAATGCAATACTGAATAACCAAGAAAAAAGAAGCCAATTTTATTTCACGGTGGGGTGCCACAATGGCACAAGAATTTATCCCATTGTCTCTTTTACTTCTTTTAAGTTATGCGGCATACATGTATTACCAACATGAATTTATTACAAACCTAGAGATAATTGTTAAGATATACTTTATGGTTTGTACATGTGAAACTTTTGGTGAATGTAGTCTTTGCTAAAAGCTTAGAGACATATGAGCAGTACAAACTGACATACTGTGGTAATAAATGTATTTAGTGCATCTGTACATACCACATGTAAACATAAATGTGTGCTGTTTTATAGAGTGATGATATTTTTGAGGACGTCTCCTAAAACCAGAATGGCCACAACAGGTAATTCTGTATGATCTTACATTCTACAGGTTTTTGTACAATATTTATTCAAGCTTTTGTTTAAGTGTTTTTTGGTGTGGAGCATACAGCATAAATGTGACTTAAGAATTAACTCTAATTTGGTTCACCAGGAACGTTTAGCAAACAGCATACTTGTTTTCACCATAAACAGCCGTTATGCGGGTGTCCTGTTTATATGGAATATTTGAGTCATATGCTTCACGCATGATTCATGAATGCAACATTGCAGAATGTTTAAGCATTTAGCAATATTTAACCTATTTGATTCAAATCGTTAATGGATTAGAATTGACCAATGTTGATGCATAAAGGAAAATCCAACTTTTATTTAGCTTGATAAGTTTATTTAAACAACTACTATAAACATATTAATTAGGCAACTTAGTTTACTTATAAGTAAGCATAGGAAGTTTAATTATATTATACTGTATAACATCTAGGCCACCCAAGGACGGTGGATGCCTTTCTGAGTCTTGGACCTGCCAAGCTTTGTTCTTTATAACATTTAGGGAGTTTTCCTTGCCACTGTCACCCTGTGTGAGCTCACTCAGGCTCTTGGGACGAGATTTGAGACAACGCTCCATCTTAAAAAGTGCATAAAATTACTTTGAAAATCTTCTATAGGGTAATGGTCCTCAAGGACCTTAATTGATGTTCCATGCATAGACTGTTCTTTTAAAACAGTTCCTAGAAAATTTCTAGGAAGTTGAAGTCAGAGGAAATTTATAGGCTGCATAATAACCTTTACATCTATTTACTTTCATGCCTGATTGATCTTGATCAGGGTTGCAGAAGAGCCGGTGCTTAGATGGCAGCATAGGGTGCTTGGCAGGAACAACATTAGACAGGGGCTAATCCATCATTGGGACACATACACTCACACATTAGGGGGACTTTAGAGACACCAATTAGCCATAAAACATACATTTGAACTGTGGAAGGAAATTGGAGTGCATACCCACACATACTTGAGGAGGACATGCATACTCACACAGAAAGGACCCAGATCGCTTGAACCCAGAACCTTCTTGCTGTGAGGTGACAGTGCTTTACACTGCGCCATTATGCCACCCTAGACTGCGTAATAACTGGTTTAATACTGAAAAATAGGATTTATATAATATAGCTTAATTGACCTATTAATTCATTAATTCACCAGTGTTGCAAGTAAATGTTTAATTCATTAATTAAGACTATGCTTGTGATCCTAGTACAAACCTAGTACAGAAGATAAGAAGGATGGTGCCAGTTTCTTGACACACAGTGTTTAATGTGTAAACTCTGATAGATCTGAAGGAATATTTGACTTTTTATAAGACATTTTATGTGTAATAAAAACTTCGTTCCAAGTTTTGCAATTTAAACTGCTAATGGCCTTTCAAAACAGTCGTTTAGAAGTCAGACATGGTTCGATGGTTGCATGTGTCAAATGTACATTTTAGTATAAGTTTCATTCATAGAAAATGTGAAGCTTGTTTCGCCAGGCAACTCAAAGCCTAATAATTAAGTTTTTATTTCTTCCTCCTTTTTCTAAATGCTACAGGTACAGCATCAAAATACTTTCTGGCATTCACGATTGTCTTGCTACTAAAAACATATGTTGTGGAAACACAAGGATTCCCTGAAACATCACAGCACTCTGAAAAGGTAACAGTTAAAAGTATACCACCTGTTAGCAATAGTGTTCCCGGACTCGGTGCATCGCGGGTCTTCAAAAAATATTAATGAAAAAAATATATTGTGGATTTCGCTGTTTCACTGGTTTTTGAGGAGCTCAGTCTGCACATACTACTGTGTAGTACATGTTTTGGTGATAACATATACATATAAATATACATGTAATTGATGAACTTTTACATTTAAAAAATCACTAAATATATAAAAATATTAATTCTAACAATAAAGGAATGTTATAAATCATAAAATATTACAATTTACAGTAAATAGCATATTTATTTAGTGGATGAATACTCACCAAAAACGAGAAGTAAGACTAGAGCATCCGCCGCGTGAGTTGCTACTTGCCGACATGACAGGTTTTTATCTCCGGTGTCGTGTTTGTTGTTTGTGAAAGTTTCATTATAGACTTAATTCATTCAAACCCTACGATGCCACCCAAATGTTCTGCAAGTTCTGCGGCTAAAGTAGTGTATAAATACTTAAATAAATAGCGTCCCTACTTCACGGATTTTCGTTTATCGCGGGTGGTACTGGAAGGTTACCCCCGCCATAAACGAGGGAACACTGTATAGCATAAGCAAAAGAAACTAAATGGATGAGTTTTACTTGATTTCTATGGCTATATCACAGTAAGATAATGTAAGATTATTCAAACAATTATCCTCTCCTGTATTATCATCATGTAATCTGTTTCAGTCACATGACCAGCACACACCCACTATGTAAGCGATTTACTGCGTCTTAGTGGGAGGGAAGATAGAAATATAACTGCAAATCCTAAGCATAATTAATAATTATAGGTGTGAGGTACTAGTTATGTCCTGTGTGCATTTCTGTGGGACTGCATAATCTACATATCTGTGTCCCAGCAGCCTTTGGCATTTGCTTTCAACCAGTAATTTCAGTGATAGATTCTTGTTGGTTATGGAAGATTTTCATCTCTCGTCTGAAATGCTTCCTTGGTTTTGAAGCCTCAAGTCAAGTCAATGATGAACTAGATGGCTGAGAACATACACAGGCTTAGTTATCATGATTTAAACTTTTAACAACGCACAATGGTTGACACAAAGAGTAGGAGTATATGTTAATATAATATTTTCAAGTGGTGTTTTAAACATGTATATTTGTAGTTAATTAGTTGGTGATATTAAGTTTATGTGGGATATTTTTAAATTCAGACTTCTTAAAATGCAGCCACATCTATTTCTACAGAATAGCAATGGAATGTAATAGAATTCACTAGATGATCATTTGCATAATATAAACATGGATTTAAATTGACGTAATATTTAATAATATTGGCCCAAGATATGACAACATACTGGGCTTGAATGGAAAGCACCAACAATCTGAATACTCTGTATGGTCAAAACCTCTTCTATTTTAATTAATGGTCTCTCTAATTTTACTCACATCCACTGATATCAATGCAGTTAAGCACAGGCTATGCCTGTTCAGGATCAAGTGGATAAAAAAGTGAATGAATGAATGAGTGAATAAAATTATTCATTGTATTAAAATTATACTTATTGTCCTGTGCCTGATCGTGAGGCAAAATTTCAGAAGAGTGAAGGGGACAAACTCCATACTAATACACTAGCTTTTGGTCAAGTGCCCACAAACATTGGCTATATAATGTATAAAATGTAACTAAAGTTGTAAGTTATAATATAACTATAGCTGTTCATAAGGTCCAAATGATGTAAGGTAATCTGAAAGCAAAATGAAATACCTAATCTTTTTATCTAAACAAACAAGACAGCTAAATGCAAATAAATGCAAAATAATGAACAGACATTAGGTGATAGATAGAATAATTCAAAAGTAATCATAAATACTGTTGAAAGATCTAAGGAGCCAAGCAAAGTCTCAGTCAGAAATCAGTAAACTATAGCTAAACAGCAAATGCTAACTTATAGCACGAATATGAGCTGTATAAAAACGTATGTGGAAACAGTTTTAGGTTTTGCCTTTAGATGTATTTATATTTTATACATAATTGCATATGTTGTTGCGTGCCTTCAGTTTGAACATATATTACTTACACTATATTAAAATTGTTTAATTAATTGTTGTATTCTTAATCACCAGTTTAGCCACAAAGATGTTCTACCCAATCACTTAAGACAAAAACGAGAAGGTAAGAATGTTTTGTATTTCTGCTTACATTTTTGTCTAATTTATTAATTAGTGAGAAATATACTGTAGCTATATCTGTAACAATTTTGTCACGTTTAAGTCTAACCCTTTAGGTTTTTCTCTATTTCTATATAAATATAACACAACCTGTCATCAGATTTTCTGTAACTCTAGACAACCCAAATGGAAAATTATGTGAACCTTTAGGTTAGTAGTTACTTTGAAGTAGAAATGACAGGCTCACATTCTTCCATTGCTTCAAATTGAAGCAGTTTTTGCTGGTTAACCTCACTAACAAGTGGTTTTTTTTAGGCTACACAGCTATTTAGTCTTAATCCCTTGAGCTCTTTTCACATTGTGTGTGTGGAACTATAAAACATATCCCTGAGCTCTACTGTTGTCTTTCTATGATTTGATTTCACCAAACGATTTACTGATCGTCAATCACAGTCATTCAAGATTTTTTACCGACCACATTCCTTATTTAAAATGTTTCCACACTGCCCTTCCACTTTTTAATAATGCACTGAACATATCTTAGTAGATTCAACAATCTCCTTAAATATTTTCTCTGCTTTATGCATGCCCATAATTTGACCTGAAATAGATTCACATCTTTTCCATGACCACAGGATGTATCTTTTGACATAATTGTTTAAGAAATCAGAAGCTACTAACTACATAAGTTAAGGTTAAATACCTTGTTGCCAGCTGAAACATAATCACCCATGCAGTAATGATTCGATAGGAGGCTCTTACCTATTTGCGTAGTTAAATCCATGCTGTGACCATTTTTTGGCCAGTCAGTGTATATTGTTAGTGTTTCTACCCTTCTTCTACCCTGGAACGTTTCGGCTGTCCTCGCTGGTCGCCATTACAGAGCTGTCGGTGAGGCAGTTTATATCCAGTGAACAATTTACGACCTGATTTCGAACAGCTGCTCCTCCGGCTATTTAGGTGCAGGTTTTAGCGTTGTTCACTGCCAGGTCGTCTTCATTTGGTACGCACGCCCGACCACCGGCGCGCTTACGCAGTTATGCGCGTCTTTAGGGATAGTTGGCTACGTCCTGGGGCTTTTAGTGCCAATGGACGCATACGGGGCCAACCCCCAAGGTATTTAGTATTTTCGGGGCACTTTGAGGGTCTCCTGTCTCGTACTCTTGTGCTCCTCGCAGCCTGAGCTCATGCTCTTCTGCCGTCGCACTCAACAAGCCTCACTCAAGCCGGCTGCACTTCCTGAATGGGACGTGCTCACGCTCGCCCCCTAGCGTTTTTCGCGATCTATTCGCGTTCACGGTCCTCGCTCACCCGAGTTCATACTCATTTTCTGCCGCTTCGGTGCCTTTTGCGTCTTATTCACATTCGCGATACAAATGCGACTCGAGCTCATATGCTTGCCCCATATCGGCGCACTATTAGGCTCCCTGCACGACGCACCCTATCGTGCTCTCTGCACGCCTGCCCCGTTGGCGCTTAGGCTCCCCCTTGCCATCAGTTTACTTATTGGTTTATGTAGCATATGGATATATATCCATATATATCTTGTTTGTGTAACTGGGTTCTCTTTAACTACTTTTAGTATGTAGAATAATCTTGTGGTTCTAGGTCATATTTATATGAAACAAATATAAGAAATAAACACTGCTCACAAAAATTAAGAGATATTTCAAAATAAAAAAAAGAAACGATAAAAAAGAAAGCATTTGATCTTTTTTAATTACACCAGAACATCAGAAAAGCAAACGAAAAGTCAAAGAAAGTTGTTATATAATACAAATGAGATCCACAAACAACTTTTAATTAATTGGTGAAAATGCCGAACATAAAAGGCTGAAAGTGTTCTTGAAAGTGCACATCCTGCAATTTGTGCGATGCCTCTGCAGCACAGTTTGCCTGAATTCGAAGCTTGGAGAGCCATAGAACGTCTTGAAGATAGTCAAACAGAGACAAGTGGCTGATGATTAATGACTAATTAATAGATTGATTAATAGACTGTGGAATCACTTTCAAGAGACTGGAACAGAATGAAGAAGACTAGGGCAGGGCCGCCCATCTGCCACATCAACAAGAGATGCTACTTTACTTTAAAGGCAAGAAGGAGCAGGCGGAGTTGTGGAGACAGTTGCTTGCTTCCACTGAATGATGGACATGCACCCAGGCCATTCAAAATCGGCTCCGTCATGTTTGACTGCATGCTTAGCGACCTATGGCATGCATTCCGTTATCTGCTGAACATGGTAGAATCTGTAAAAGGTGGGCTGATGAGCATCGTCATTGGACCCTCGATGAGTGGTCAGCTGTCCTTCTTTGATGAGACATGGTTCAGCTTGCAGACTGAAAATTATTGTTTCCTTATTGGGCATTAACAAGGAATCCACATTTCATGTGAGAAAGGGACTTAATCAGCCAAAGTAAGCGTTAAGGCCAAAAACCAACATTGATTGCCTATGGCTTTTGAATCCTGAATTAAAAACCCACATCATTCTGTAATGGATATTATCAGGAACACCTCAGAAAACCATTGTCCATGGACACAGTTCATCGCTTTATCTACAAATGTATGAAGCAGAAACTAAAGTTCATAGCTTAATGTTTAGGGCTGTCCGTCTCCAACAGTTCACAATTCACTTACACTTCTGGAGCGTAAGTTTAAGGAGTGATTCTATTTGGTTGGTGAGTATATACAGTATATAAAGTATACCTGGAGAAAACTCAAATGGATATGGAGAGAACACATAGACCTTCACAGACATTAACCAGAGATGAAGATTGAACCTAGCTCCTAAGAACTGTGTGCAGCCAGTAATGAAATCCAGTTTTCTTATTAACACACAAATGTATAAACTGTGAAACTGAAGATCATAACAGCTACTTATAGTTTAGCTTTCTTTACAGTCAACATATCTGCAACTGAGTATATTGTGGTGATTGAGGTGAACATTTCTCAAGCAATAATGCTGGAACAACTCAGATCAACCTTAAAGTCATTCAGTCTTCAAATAATGGATTCCACCAATATAACTGTTGACAGTCTAACAACAGGTGAGGGCTCTCTTTATTCTTCTTCTACACTTTTAAATCAGAATTAAAGCATTATCTTACTTCAACTTCTTTGATATTGCTCTGGACAGTTAAGTTTGGTGTGTTTGAATTCTACCCATTCCTAACACATTACAGAGTCCACATAAGAACATATATTTTTCCCTTTAATATTTCAATTGTTTTTAATATTTTATTATATATTATAATTATATATATTATTATATATATATTATAAACTTTATTTTTTTACATTAATGTTTAAAAAAATCTTAATTTGACTGAACTGATAAGTTATATTTACTATATAAGTAATAAAGACATATCTTATTCTATTACACCAGTATTTACCATGTGTTTGTGAATTTACAGTGTGCCAGTTGTATAAATCCTTGTACCAGTGCAGGTGTGAATCTCAGTATTTTTGGCCATGTGATAAATGCCTGAGTTATGGAAACTGTGACAACATCGTCAATTCCTCTTGTGGTTGCATTAATGCTATCCCAAATGATGGACTGCTCTGCCAGCCCCTGAAAGACATGGCAAGTAGGTACAAAGTCTAATGGAATTTGCACTTGTTGCAGGGCAAAACAAAGTGCAGGGTAGTTAATCATCAAATATCTTTTATTTTACTGCTTTGTATATATATATATATATATAATTAAATTTGGGATGGTATGGAAAATGCAAATAAAAAAAACTGCACAATTTCTTGCATCCGCTTTCATTGGTTACAGTATGAACCCAAGGAATTTCAAGTTTTATCCCCTTAATTTTGTTTTAATTCCTGCATTTCAGGCCTGCAAAAAATTCCAAATAAGGTTTTTTTTTTTCAAAAGTCTCCTCACGTTCTCTCTCCAGCTTTTTCAGGTCTGCAAGCACGTCAGTTCAGTAGCTGTATCCTCTTCATGGCTATGTTATGTGTATTTTTTAACCTGAAGCTTCTTTTTTCAAAGTTATGTCTTAAGTGGCATTTGTTAATGTAACTCCATATTGTAGTGTTCTGCAGAGAGTTATCAATGTAATCCATTGCCCATGTGATTATAACAGCTATTGATTATTCTTGATGCAGTGCCCTCTGAAGGATCATAAATGACAGGAGTTAAGTTTAGGCTAGTACCCTTGCCCTTTGCACACTGAAATTTCTCCAGATTCATTGACTCGTTTAATGCTATTTTACACTGTAGAGGGAGAAATATGTAAATCGTTTTAGAATTTTCCCATGTACTTGTTGACAAACTTAGGATCCTCCCCCCAAGACTAAAATAAAATGATTTTATAATTCGAAAAAAATATTATTTTTAATTCAACAATGAATATTTATTAAAAAAAATATCACGGGTTTGTACTGTCTGCGGTGAAATAAAAATATATATTTGTTGTTGCGGTATATTTTTTTTCTAGCATACGGAAATGGTTTCCAGTATTTAAGGGAGAAGATCAATACATTTAAGTCTTTTGAGCAATGTGCTATTTACATTAACAAAATTACTAGGGGTTAAAGCTTTTATAAATTTGTAATAATATTTTAACAAACCAGAAAATGTTTTATATGTAAAATGTTTCAATCCTTTTGCCAACAGAGCTTATTATACTGTTGCTATTTTCTTTATTCACCTTTATTAACTGCAAGCTGTTTATATTGTTTAAATCAAGCATGGACCAAAAAGTTAGACACTATTTGTTCTTGTAAAACTAAAGCTTTTTTGGTATTAAAAAGAGTAATCAAGTATATATGTTTTTTGTCCAGTACAGGGTAATGAGTGACATGAAACCTGTTACCCACTACAAAAATATTGTTATACTGTTTAATATTGTATGTTATGTAATTAAGTTTTATATACATTTTTAGGCTACTATTTTATGGCTTTATCCACAATGTCATATCATCACTGTTATATTGGTTATATTTTCCCTATTCTTAATAGTGTAGTAATATCAGTGTTTTCTTGATTGGTTTACAATTTTAGATGCCACATCATGTCCAGCTTCTCCACAAACAACAGGTAAAGAAGTACATTTCGTACAATATTTTTCCTTTTTTTCTCTGTTGATGATAAAACAATGACTACATCATTCAATATTTCCTTGTAAAACAGTGCTATTCATTTGGTTCTTATCCCAAATTTCAGGGAAACAAAAGCCATAGTATAGTACTAATATATTAAGAATTTTTCCATTTGCACAATGCAGTGTTTCCATATATGAGGTAAATGTTCAACTAGGGCTTTAACACTCTTACACAAGTATACATGTGGAAAAAAATAATTAAGTGTACCTTGAAATCTGCAACTTCATTAATTTTTCAATTAATCATCTTTCCAACAGTACCTACCACAGTCCCTACAACCACACTAGGTATGGTCACTCAAATTGTTCTACATTGTATAAAATGTGGTTAAACGTTTTGAAATGTTCTTTTAAGTTAATGCATTTTATGTTTTTTTTTTTCTTCAAACCTTATATCAGCCATATTTCCTACTAAACCACCACTACCTCCTACTGTGGCCCACACAACCCCACAAGGTATGATCACCGCATTCTTTTTTGCATTGTGTAAAATTGTTTAAACGTTCTAAATTTAGGAATAAAGGAATTTCTACAGCATTTAGTTTATTTTTTAATTACTCATTACCCTATTAATTGACTCCTATTTGTTCAAAAAATGTGAACAAGAAGTGAAATAGCAACCTACTTATTTTCAGTGTATTTTGTTTTGTTTTGCTCACCATAATTGGGAGATATTTCATAATAAGTTGTCCCCTAATCTTTGTGAGCAGTGTATATTGAACGAACGATAAGATATGCTTTAAATACATTTAACACTTAGGCATACAAAGTGATCCTAGCAGATATGGTCCAAACCTTGTAAGTCTATACATATTTTATTGTAATTTATTACCTTGAATTGTACATTTTCTGAAATACAATACAATGTAGCATGCCAACGTCAGCTAACTTTGAGTTCATACAAGTAGATGGCAGTATTAGGCAGTTTTTTTGCTAGTTTTTCAGTCAGCTCATGCTTTTGGTGTCAGCGCACTGCCACCAGTAAAGTATGTATAATGCACACAAAACTTAGGGAATATTTCATTACTAATTTTTGTGAGCAGTGTAGACAGCAAGATGTCTGCTGATATGGCAAAGACACACTTCGAAGTAAATCCAGGCGGCCTCGACTAAGACTTTTATTACAAGACAATTCGTACCTAAGCTTGTATTTATAATGTTGTTTGTCTTATTGTGTAACATACTATAGAACAGGACTACAGACAAATCAGCCATAACATTAAAACTGACTTGTTAAGTGAATAGCATGTACAGTGTGATGCTCAAAGCAATGTGGGAACTGGTATAACCTTGGGTCAGGAATGTTTGAGGAACATGACAAAGTTTGCTGACTTGACCAAATCCCCCAGATCTCAGTACAACCGAATATTTGTGGATGTGCTGGAAAAGCTGATCCGTGAAGGCCCCAGTTTAATTCAATAAACCAGTCCTCACTTAGGAGGATAGTAGGGATCCTAGAAAATAAATGTACTGTGAGATTTCATAGTAAAACTGTCAAATTTCACAGTACATTATATGCACAGTACAGTACATTTATTTTCACATCTTTCATTTTTTATAAAGACGTATGAAGCAAAGTGAAGTTATGAGCACTGGTCAATAGGTGGCAGTATAATAGTGCATACCATTCTCATTGACATGGAAGTAGCATGCCAGCGTGTGGCGCTAGTGTGAGTTTCAGATACGGTGTTACAGGGGAATTTAAACCTTAAATGAAATGTGTGTGAATTATATAGTGATATAGTGTGTGAAATATAAGTGAATTAGCTTGGATTAGACTTAACCTGAGATAAAAGACTAATTATTTGAAGAAACAATTATTTTTACACAGCCACATGTATCACAATTATAGGGCACCCCTACGATTCCATAAAAACAAAATGTAACCGACTCCCCTCCCCCTTTTGTTACTTTTGTAAACCATAGAGATAAATGTGCATGAAAATCCCAGGGCATCAGGAGTTTTTGAAATTCTCAAACCAGCCCATCCAGTATCAACAACCATTTCACATTCAAAGTCACTTACATCATCTTTTCTCCCCATTCTGTTGCTCAGTTTGAACTTCAGCAGGTCATCTTGACCATGTCTACACGCCTATATTCTTTGGGTTTCTGCCATGTGAATGGCTGGGTAGATATTTGTGTTAACAGGTGGTTAAACAGGTGTACCTAAAAAAAAGTGGTAGGTGTATATGAGGTGACACAGATTAAATTATTTTAGTTATCTTTCAGCAGTGTAGATACAATATAGACCTTGTATCTACAGGTATGTGAGAGTCAGAAGTCCTGCTTGTTTGTGGGTGACCAAATACTTGTTTTCCACCATAATGTACAAATAAATTCTTTAAAAATCCTACAATGTGATGTTAGTAGATATTTGTGTTAACAGGCCGTTAAACAGGTGTACATAATAAAAGTGGTAAGTGTATATGAGGTGACAAAGAGATTAAATTCTTTTATTTATCCTTCAGCAGTGTAGATACAATAATTTATTCAAATAAAAGAAAATGTGTTAAACTTTAGAAGTCAGGGAATGGCCATAACAGGATTAGCTTCTTGTCTGAGTCAAGTTAAGCTAATTCACCAAAAGTAAAATTCTTATAATGCTCTTTAGTCATCTTTACCAGAGGTTATAGTATTTGTAAAGTGAACTGTATATGGATACTGTTCATTGTTCATACATTCATCAGAATAAATGAATACTCAGAATCAGTACACCTGCTTATTCCAACAGTGTTATGGTTCATACAGTGCTGTTTGTGGCTTTAAGTTACTTAATGGTTTATGTTTAACTATGTGATTGTTTCCAAAAGGAAAACTAATTGTATTTCTTTTAGAGACAAAATTAAGATTGTCATTGAAACTAGAAGAGAACTTTGATGTTGCCTTGACCAACCCAATGAGTGACAAGTACATCAGATATAAAACGAACATTCAAAAGGCTGTAAGTATGGCTGACAGTCATGGGACTGTCTACCCAACAATTATAGAATCACAGCATATATAGTTTTTTCATCATTTTTCAGACCCAGTTGACTGGGAACAACCCACATGTTTTGCCACACTCCATGTTAGATTTGCTTCTTGAAGGTGTTTTATTATCCACTGATTCAATGTACAACTCTTTTGTTTCATTTTAATTCACCCATGTTTTAGTTTAATTAGCCAAGACCAATAACTCATTAAGACTTGTAAGCACTCCATTTTCCCTGTAGGTTGCATTTGTAGACTTCTGCCAATATTTGTTTTATAAATGCAAATTATATGATAATTCCATAAACTTTTTCTCAACACTGAGTGATTCCATAATTCTTTCCTCTTCTTATATCTCTGGCTTTTAATGTTATGTTACAAAAATTTAATAAATAACATTCATCGCAAAGTACAAGTAACCTTGTTTACCCTAATTAGTATATTACATTGAAATGTATTATTTTAAAAATGTAAAGCAAATAAACATATTGTAATGTCCTTTTTCAGATTGATAATAGTTATCAAAATATGGTTGGATATGTACCTGGTTCTGTGACTATTTTTAGGTTCAGGTGAGTTCATTATTTGCTTAACTTTAACATCCAAAAAAGAATGTAAAGTGTTTGAAAGATTTATAGTGTTTTCATGATTGAAATATGTGATATATCTGTTTTTCTCAGAAACGGCAGTGTAATTGCAGACTTCATTATTAACACCACCAAGAATGAACTTGATTTTGCAATAGCAAACACACAGCTCACCAGCAAACTTAAGGACATAGGATTCAAAGTGGCCAAAAATGCTTTTTCTCAAAGTGGTAAGTGTTAAATAGACAGATCTGTACTATGTGCTTTTATTCACTTATGTCAGTGGTTCCCAAACTTTTACTGCAGTGCCCCCTTTTGTAGGTAAGATTCTTTCCAAGCACTTCTACTTCAATAAATATACACATCTTTTGCTTCCAAATGCAAAAATATTAAGCTTTATACATTTAGTATACATTTCTTATTGGAGAAAACAAAATAAAGTGACAAATCTATACATTAAACATCTTAAACACGCTTTATTCATTTGCCTTGCTGTTCCCTTCCTGCAAAAGCTCCACACCCCCAGTTTGGGAACCACTGGTTTATGGTATTGCACAGCAATGTGAGCCACCTTTTATAAATATTGGACATACATAAAAATTATATTAGTGGTAGTGGATCATGGTGCTGGTGAACTAAACATTGTGTTATTACGTAATATGACTCATACGGTATTAGAAATGTTGTTTATTTATATTCTTATGTTTCAGAGGAATATAACCTATTGCAAGATCCTGGCAAAATTTATCCTCTGCAGGATATGGAGCTGAACTGTGGTCTTTCAGCTGTATACATTAAATGGCTGGTGAATGAAATTGATCCATCTTCAAAACCTGAGAAATATATCATCCTCAATAATAACCGCACTCTTAAAGTGAAAAGCATGAGTGCCCTCGACAATGGTGGGTCACAGTTAATTTAGAAAATCATGTTTTACTTCTATAACACACAGCATGATATGGTCCGGTTTGTAGTATTAATAAGGACTGGCACAGTGGTGTAAGCGGTTAACACTGTAGCCTTGCCGTTCCAGGGTTCACACTTTGGGTGCTGGCCCAGCTGCTGTTGGTATAATGCATATTCTCTTTGTCTGTGTGGGATTTCTCTGGGTACTCTGGATTCCTCCCATTTCAAAGACATGTATTGGGTTGATTAAGTATGTTCCAGTGTTAATGATTGAGTGTGCGTATATTTAGACTGTGTATGTGCCCTGTGATGAACTGGCACCCTGTCCAGGGTCAGCCACACCTAGCACTCTGTGCTGCCAGTTTAATACACTATACCATCACCAGAGTGACCCTCTTGGCTGTGCATGAAGGAGGGTAAGCTCAATAGAATCATCATTTGGTGTTACCAGCCCTGAGATTATATGCTATTGTCCCATTCAGGGCACACTCAGCCCATGCAGTGTGTTGTCCTATTGATGCCAGACAATCCCTTCCCCCGTGATATGGAAGTATGTTGAACATTTATTTGCTTGGTACAACTTTTGTCTTGTTTTTTACTTTTCAGGAAGATATGAATGCATAACAGAAAAGAATTCATTAGCAAGTATCCAGTGGAAGGACATTACTATTCAGCCTTTCCCTAATATCATAGTAGATTCAAATAAAATGTTTAAATGTGGCAATTTCTCAATACCACTACAGTGCTGTGCCCGCACCAGCTATACAATCGAGTGGATCCAAACTTCTCTGCCTATCCCACTAACACCACCAGGTCAAAATTACCTTACACTTACACTTTACACTTTTACCTTACAATTACACTTACCTGATTTTTGAGTATTTGTTTGTTAGTTAGGGTCAGTGGTTCAGTAGGTACTGTAAATTCACTCATCATACATATCAAATATATACACTCCTTTTTTTCAATAATACAACATTCTCTTTAACAGGTCAAGGATCAGGCTGCATTACTTACAACTATGCCGTCCAGAAATCGGAGTGTGAGGCTGTTGACAAAATAGTAACTTTTACTTGTCAGCTTTCAGATGTCAACCTGCGTGGGTTAGGTTATGGCTCAAAAAATATTACTATAAGTGTAACTAAAAAAGGTGAGTAGTCAAATATCATTTTTCGATTAGAAGTGTCTTTTTAAACACAAACACAAAAAGTCACAAATTTTACTTTAGTTTTGGCTCGATATTGACTTTACACTAGATTTTGAAACAGGACTGAGTGAGACCGGCCCTCACTCACAACCTGGTAGCATTTGAAATAATCTCAAAAGTGTCTGATGCGATTAGTGGTCAGTACTTTATCTAAGCCTGCCATAATATACATTTGTTGGGAAGGTGGAAACCTATAACAGTACTGTCACTGTTTGTCCATGGAGATTACAGGCCTTTATGCATCATATTATGAACGTCTTAATAGACAGAAATAACAGAGATCACTGATTAGAGTTAAGTGTTTGCAAATATTTGGCCATGAAGTGTAGATGTAAACTGAAAAAAAGCAATAAACTTCGATTTAATTCATAGTATATACCTAATACGCATAGATTAGGAAAGCAAAGATTATTTTATCACTGCTCAAAGAGACCAGTATTAAGCAACGTGAACATGTGAACCAGTGATACATGGACCTTGAGTGTTCCTCAACCACACCTTACAAAGCTCAACAAAACCCTTATATTGTTGTCTGGTATCTATTACCGGTCATTTCTATTCTGTTAGTCAAGCTATGATTTGGAAAATAGTTAAATAAGTAGAATCAAAAACGTCATATTTCGCAGGAAAAATATAAGACCATTATTAAGATATGCAGTTTTATTTTTACTAATTAAAAAAAATAGTAAAAGGCAGCCTGGGCACACATTTTCAAGCTGGGGATAAGGTGAAGGTTTTGTGGTTTGTTGAGTGCTGAAATATGCTGTAACTTCTTCCTCCAGGCCTCCAAGTGTAATTTGTTGTAAAAGATGTGTATAGATACTTACTGGCCACTTTATTAGGTTAACCTTGCTAGTACTGGTTTGGACCCCCTTTTACTTACCCTTAATTGTTCGTGGCATAGATTGAACAAAGGTCGGGAATCTCTCATTGCAAAAAAATGTCTATTGGACTATGATAAGGTGACTGTGGAGGCCATTTCAGTACAGTAATTCAATTCAATTAATTGATATGTTTTTTTTCTTTGTGACATGCTTTATCCTGTTGTAAGCAGCCATCAGATGATGCACAGACGTACATGATCAGCAACAGTACTTAAGTGCTGAAGTTTAAAAAATGCTCAATTGGTAAAAAGTGTATGTGAAGCATTTGGAAATTAAAGTTATTTAGTCAAATAAGTATGTAGTAGTAGCTGAAAAACAGAAACGTAATAAATAAAAAGTCTTATCTGATCCCTAGCATGCACAATGCACTTTTGCCCAGAGATCTGCCCTCACTGGATATTTGTATTCTTCTATCTATATTCAAAAAAAAAAAATTCTTCCAGAACTTTCTCTGTAAACTTTATAGATAGCTGTTGATGAGAATCCCAGTATATCAGCAGTTTTAAATGTCAGCAGGTTGTCTTGACCAAGTCAACATGCCTAAATGCATTGAGTTGCTGTTACGTGATTGTCTTATTTGATATTTCTGTTAACAAGCAGTCTGACAGGTGTACTTAATGAACTGGCCGGTGGGTTTAAGTAGTGAATTTAGTAGCCATTTAATAACAACAGACTGTTTCTCCCACCATAGCATTTGACTGCACTGATAACAGCTTTGGCATTGGAACTATAAATCAGGTAGCATCCAGACAATGTGATAGAGATCAGGTTGGAATGCAATGGGCCGTGTGCACAGCAACAGGGTGGATCGTAACAAAACAGGATTGTACCCTGCGTGCCATCCAGGAATTGACTGACAAAGTTCAAGTAAAATAAAGTTTTCAAATTGAATAACACATTTCTTGCCTCCCAGTTCATGTATTAATGATCTGAACTGTTTTTTTCCTTTAACACAAGGTTTTAAATGTGCAAGAAGTCCCACAGTTTGTTGCTAATCTCAGTGATGTGGCGAAAAACAATTCTGCCATGGTGACACAAGCTGATATCACTCTGGTAAAAGTTGTTGATTTACTCAGCACAGTTGCTTCTGTTTTAAAAGAAGGATCCATTACTGTCGACAAAACTATGATGACGGTACGTATAGACATATATTAATTTTGAATGCTTTGTCATTTTGCTCATAGGATTGCACATTGCTCAGCCTACTGCATGGGTGCTTAAATGTTTGTGAAGTTACATTACGTTTACATTTTAACATTTAAAATCTTTATACAACAATTTAATAGTTCTTGCCACTTAAAAATCCAGAAACTAAGAATAAATATAAATATCAGGACCAATATTTCATACTAGGGCACTACTGGTCTGCTTGATCCACCACATTCACAACTCTGAAACCCAATGTCCGACCCAAGAGACAGACTTCACCTTGCTAGAGATGTGATACATTCCAGGATAGCTCAGCATTGGGAACCATTGCTGTACCATCTGAGCCATTCCGGTTAATATTCCACATCTGGCAAGCCGAGGCTTGTCCATTGGGCGAAGTGTATGGTTGTTTCTGTTTTACCTGTTCAAAGTTCCTGGTTTATGTTTGTGCCTGTAGTTATCAATGCCCCATACATTTTGGGTAGAGTCTGGGTCTGTCTTTTTCATCAGCGTCATGGTAGGTTTGAGTTCCGATACTGTTGGGCTAATCTATGTCTGTTTTTCACCTGGCCTTCCATGTCCAGGTCTAGGGATCCAGTGTCTGTGGTTGCACAAGCAGACCAGGGGTACCCCTGCATTTAACAGTGCTCCTGTAGTTAAACTCCTGTAGTTAACCTTTATAACCTGCTATATGGAGCATTTGTCTCACATATAAACTACAACCATGTTAACCATGACTTCTTTTAAATGACTAATTTAATTAATTTTACTGTTGTATTCATATACATGACTCATCATAGTTTATTAATTTGCACTCTTATCTTTTTAATGTAACATATTTACAGCATTTCCTCAAAACAGTGGATATCATCACATCAAAGGATGCAAAGACAACATGGCAGAGTTTAAACAAAGGCAACAGTACACAGAAGGCGAGCTCTATATTTCTTCAGGCCATTGAAAATGTTGCTGGCAGCCTGTCAGATGAACAGTTTTCCATAACAAATATGGACAATATCCAGCTCAGCAAGACAACTTTTACAGGCTCCTTTAGTGCGATGTTTCACACAAATTCAACTTCTCAAGTAGATATTCCAGGGACCAACCGGTCCCACTCAATCACTATTCTAGTGTTCTCCTCTCTTAATAACATCCTACCTACTCGAAATGCTGTCAGCAAAGACATCATTCAAACTGACACCAGCATCAGTGGAGATGTGATAGTCGTCAAGACGGAGCCACCAATTAACAACATTTCTCTCTCTTATGGATCTAAAAACAAGTCACTAGGAAACCCTCAATGTGTGTTCTGGAACTTTGAACTTTTGGGTGGCATTGGGGGATGGGACTCCACTGGATGCAAGCTAAAATCTTTTAAAAATCAGAGCGATAGCTCAACATGTGAGTGCAGTCACACAACTTCTTTTTCAATCCTGATGTCACCATTTTCCATGGACAATCCTGCCTTAGCTTATATCACATACATTGGCATCAGCATTTCAATTGCCAGCTTGGTCTTGTGTCTCCTTATTGAAATCATGATTTGGAAATCAGCAACAAGAAATGACACTTCCTACATGCGCCACGTCTCCATTGTCAACATTGCCCTGTCACTACTGATTGCGGACATATGTTTTATTATTGGAGCAGCAGTTGTGAAAGCAGGATTAAAGCCCCCTGTCGGTTCCTGCAGTGCACTGACATTTTTTATCCACTTCTTTTATCTTGCTCTTTTCTTCTGGATGTTGATCTCAGCTCTGCTGCTCCTTTATCGTGTTGTCATGGTTTTTTCCAGAATGCACAGAGCAGTGATGATAGCCATAGCTTTTAGTGTCGGCTATGGGGCCCCATTAATCATTGCCGTTATTACAGTGGCATCAACTGCAGGAAATGGAGGCTACATCCATGATGGGAATGGATGCTGGCTAAACTGGGACAAAACTAAGGCTCTCCTGGCATTTGTGATTCCTGTACTTACTATAGTAGTTATAAACCTATTGGTGCTTGTTGTAATTTTGTCCAAGATACTGAGGAGTGGAGTTGGTGCCACCACTCAGCAAAATGAGAGACATACCATAGCAGTTATTGCTAGATGTGTAGGTATTTTAACTCCTCTTTTTGGTCTGACCTGGGGATTTGGCATTGGAACCATGGTGTCATCAGACTTCGGAATTCATGTGGTGTTCGCATTTCTTAATTCAATGCAGGTATGTATCCCATTTTACTGTTTTACTACATACAGTTACATAGGAGAGATATTGCATGCAATTTCAATAAATGTCTGGTTACATTACATTACATTTGGCAGACGCTTTTGTCCAAAGCGACTTACAATAGTTAAGTACAAAAATAATAATAAGT
>JAUZST010074381.1:0-21367 GCA_034779995.1 Parotocinclus haroldoi
TCAGACTGGACGTACTGTTTTTGGTTTGTACGTGTAGTTACAAACGAGGAGTGTCGGCTTATCGGTTTTGTCTTGATAAAAGTGGAAGATGGACTGTGCCCAAGAACCGCTTACTAACGTATGAGTGTATTGAATTAATTCGCGTAAATAGCATCGTTATTATTTGACGTGGTATGATAGTATGTGTGATGTTGTGATAGAAATTCATCCGGGTTCGATTAACTTTTAATCATTTAAACGTTATTTCTGCCTCTGTAAACAACGTATGGGCTTCGATTGTTATATGCAATTCGGGTCAGTATTTTGTCTGGTTCTTGTTGAAGGATAAGAATTTATCGAGTACTGTTTGTTCTGTCTTCATTTTCTCAGATAAATATGATCACTACTAATTCCCCACTCAATGTTTATACATGATTACCTTTTGAAGACCTAATGACATCATAATATTTCTAAGTAGTTCATCTTAAGTCAGTGTACTTTTTAATATGACTGATTGACCCTGGTTTACGTATCAAACCGCAGGTTCCCTCATAAAGTGGAGTGAAATGTTAAATTACAAACAAAGATCAGGCTGCTTAAGTAACTCTAGTTGTGCGGTATAAAGTCAGTCTTGGAAAGGGTCCGTTTCACATCTCCAAATCGCCTCCTATTTTGATCGGATTGAATTCGATGGCCACCCTTTTTGTATTGTGTGCGCTATTGTTATCTAATTGTTTATGTACAGTTTCAGATTTGCTTGCCTTGTGTACTTTATATGCCCCTTTTTGCCAATTTCTTGGCTGCCAAGCTAGGTGTGTCTACACTGTATATTTATGGCTAAAGTAGTTTGGGTTGTATGTTTAAAGGAAGGAACTCTAAAGATAAATCCACAGCAATTGGTGTCTTAATAAAAGTAATAAGACTTGGTCTGGGATACTTAAAGTTTAGGGAAAAGACCTTTTTAGATGAAGTTTTGATATGTTATGGCAGTGATGATTTGTAGTTACATAGTCAAGGGGTCTACACAATTTTGGGTATTGTTATTGCAACTGAAATCATTAAGTAATGGCGGTAAAACTAGTTGTAAACCACTTGAATTGAATGAATTGGAGTTTGTGAGAACCTGCTAAGTAGGGTGTGTGTACGTGGGGGAAGGGACAGGCGTGGTTCGGTGCTGTCTTTGTAGCATGCTTTGGTATTGCTTTGCATTTACACACAATATAATCAGCCGTGTGGAAATAAAGCAGCTCGGCATGACTAATTTGAGGGTCTGGCTCAGCTAATAAATTTCCCATGAGTCGTGCGTTGTTGAATACGCTTCCCAAAAAGTGACCGCTACTTTAAAAGGAAGAATGTTTGGGAATTTTGTTCCCGTTTGACCCACTGTTCCTACCTTGACCGGTAAAACAAAAAGGGCATGTTCCTGCTTGTGTAGTAATCCGTAAACTTCACTGTTTAGACATGTTCTTCTGTTCTGTTGGGTTTTTCAGACCAACTTTGTACAAGTTTTTTAAAATAAGACGGCTGTGAGCCCTGGAGTCCGCTTTCTGAGACTTTGCTTTCTTAACGGAGTAATGACGGGGTTTACAGTTACAAGGGTGTGTCCATCAAACACGGAAGGGCTTATGGAGCAGTTTTAAAACACACACCAGCCTCTCTGCCTCCATTTGTGGTAACTCCAGGCTCTGCTGGCGCTTAAAAATGTAGCGTTATGCTCAGAAATGTCATGCTATAAAACGTCAGTTAGAGGGAGAGCTGACTGGTTTTTATGCCAATGGCTCGGCGTTGGTTTCAGCACGAGTTTCCTGCCCAATACGTCTTTTCACTTAAAATAGTAATTGCTGAATGGAACCTTAATTCTGGATATAGGATGGGCTGGGAGTGGGCTGTATAAAGTGCTGAAAGACATCTCTCACAAAGTTTTACTTTGAACAATTATAAGAAGTCATCAGTTTAGGTATGTAAAAAATTTAGACCCGACACGTGAAATTAAGAGTGACAACAAAACAGTGAATACGTTATTCGACGGTTTAGACATGGCTCTTTTGTACAAAATGGTAAGTATTTTTTTTTATAAAGCTAATTGATTTTAAGATACAATACAGGCTCTTACTATGAGCATTATAGTAACACGAGCTACTGTACTGTATAACAATGACAGTCTAGTCAATAGTGTCGTAACTACAGACAATACCTTAAAATGCATTAGGTATTGACATAATGTGTCCCGATGTTAATGCATAGTGCCTGGTCCAGCTTTTCCATTAAGAAGCCATCTGGACCTGAGACGATATGGCTTTGCCAGTTTTCTGGTTCTTTTCTGAAGCACTGCTTTGCTGACCACAGAACCTTAACTTTCAGCTGCTAAGCTTAAAGTCAGCCTTCCAAAGACTGCAGCTTTTCCATTGTAGGTTAGAATTACTGAATGTGTAGAGTGGCTTGAATTTGATTCAGCCACAGGCGAGCGCTGGGCACGTGTGTGTGTGTGTGTGTGTTCGTTCCAAAGTTCGCTTAGAAGTTAGTCTGGAGTCGGGCCAAAACTCTGGGATTGGCACCTCGCTTTTATATGATAAAAAAGTTCATAAAAGAACTCCTGAGGTGGCCTGCTGTGCAGTCGTTGAGAACTTTTGTACGTGTTAAAGGTTTGATAACACAAACGTTAAGTCTCCCTGTGCCTCAGCTGGACAGTGATGGCTTTCCTGATGGACGTAGCTGATTTGGGCTCCACCAAAGTATAATTTGTGGGTAAAGACATCTGTTTCTCCATCCACATTGGCAGATAGTCATACTGCATCTCTCACTTCTTTTTTTTCTCTCATTTCTCTTGTTTCTCTTATTTCTATTCATTTCTTTGTCTTTTAGTAAGCAGGCGTCGTGTTTCAGGGATACCTTAAATGACTGTTCTGTCCATAGTTTTTCACTGCCTTTGTGTTACTGCATACCATTGTGCACTTGAGCCTTCACCTGATGCTTTTACATCTTGTTTTTGAGATTAGTCTGTCTACCGTTTCACTAATTAGGCAAAAATCAGTTGCAATCGATACTAGAACTCAAGTCTTTTAATGTTTATCTGCACGTTGAATGTACTGATGAAAATCAAGCTAAGCTAAAAATATTTCAGAGATGCGACTGATTTGTCTCCTGCTGTTAATAAAAGTTTTATACAAAGTGCAAGTGCAAAATGCAAACCGTTTCAAAATGTAAATCTTAAAATGCTCTAGGTGTTATAATCATAAAATGTTTCCGAAGTTCAGCTAGTAGTTGTGAAAATCACTAGTAGTGGCCAAGAAATTACTGTTTTTATTTGATTTAATCTACACACTGCATTTTGTGTACATGAGAGGACCACAGACAATTCTGTAGTCTTTCCTATGCTGTCTAATGTTCTGCACACTATTTGGGGCACCTCCTTTTCATATACAGACTCGTGTTTCTAACAAATCTCCCACCCGTCAGTTTGAAAATGATATTTAATCGCCTATTTTATGTCTAAATCGTGGACTAATTAGTCTGTTGGCAAACAACCAAGGATGTGTCCTGAGGACCTGTCTACTCTCGACAATCTCAGTTTTTGTTTTACTTTCCTGGTTAGCATGAACTGGACTAGCCCATAGGCTAGTGAGTGGTTGTTGAAACGTTGGGTTGCCATAACCATTCTTTCTGCACAAGTCATGTATTTATTATGAGGGTTCTTGGGGTCTGTCCAATTTAAAATCGTCCCATGTTCCACTTCTGTTTGTGGCTAATTCACAAATACATGAGTTAACAGCTGCTATATAAATTGCTGAACTGCAGATGAGCGTCCCTGCAGACCACCAAATGATTGCATGTGGGTGTGGCTTTAAGCTTCGTCCTTTATCACTCATTGTGCTGTGCCATGATCCTGGGCGTGTCTACGCATGTGTCTACGGTAGGATTCGAGAATGGCTTGGCAGCTTGATAACTCTAACTCATCATTAATATTAAATGAAACACCCAGCTATACCTAATGTGGCTCGTGCTGCCATATCAGTCATAACTGACACTACTACTTGAAATACGCCTGGTTGCCTTTTACCATTCCAGAGCACGATCGACCCCCTTCTCCACTGCCCTGTGCTCACATTGCGCTGAAATGTTCAGGGCCCAAACGCTATTACATCAGCACGATGGTACTTTTTGGGGTGGAGTAAAGAAACATGGGTCGTGTTTATGCGATTGTCAGATACACATGCTGCACCTGTAAGATTTTTAGGAAAGGCAGCTGATGTTCTGTTCTGCACTTGGGCAAATGCGTACTGAAACCACCTCTTCTAAAGGGATTTACCGTAGTACAAGGAGAAACAACCAGACCTGGGCGGTCTAATGATCGGACACGATATGGATCGCCCGGTGTGTGAGTACCTTAATTTTGCAGTCATGTCATGTGGTTGCCTCAGTTTTCTATTATTTTTTTACTGAGCCATTCTCATTTAGCTACCCAGTGTAATCTGTATCGGACAGTGAGTTTGCCTTAATAATGTCAAATATAGCAGTTTTGTGTTAGGAACTTTTCTCAACTGGGCGTTAAAATGAACGGCAGGGGCTTGAAGTGTTATTTGACATAGTTGCCTGAAGTTTCTAGGTTCTTTCCCTAGACAAGCTTGCAACGTTTGCTACATTCTGGGTCAGGCTTGTTTAGAGGGCATCAATTTGCCATACTATTTGTGCTTCTTATGCTGGTGCCGAAAATAGATCCGGTGCCTCGACGCAGCCTATACTATAAATACCGAGTATCTGGCTTCAAGGTGTGCTTTGAAGGGATGTCCTTTGAAGATAAGACCAGGTTATTACGCAGATTTCGTATGTGTGGTAGATGTTCATTTCAGCATGTCATCCTTCTGACACATTTGCTTCGGATCTGTAAAGTTTGCTGGAAAATGTTTCACCTTTGTACTCAGTTACGATTGGGGGGGAAAAAAAAAAAAGTTTTGACATGAACAATTTGATGAAGAAACCCAGGTGCCTGCTTGATCTCAACACGGGAGATGGTGATGAAATCCTTGGACGAAACCGCTTATCTGTAACCATGGAGCAGATTACAGGTGTACGTGCATTAGTAACTCTGAGTTCCCAGGTGTGCATGCTCGCTGTTAAAGGGAAGTTTGTGAGTCACTGAAACACTCCCATTAGAGAGAGCCTCCGAGTCATTGTAGTTATTCTGAATCAGACAATGCGAGACCGCTAACATGAAAGTGGATATGGACACAGTAAGCGAATGGTGTATACTGGAGAAGGAAGAAGCCTTTTTAGGACTACATGAGGGGCTGAGACAGGATCGGACATGCCACGCCACCAGATGGAATGTGCGCGCGCATGCGCACGTTAACTGTTCTGCTTGTTTTTTTTTTTTGTTGTTTTTTTTTGTTGTTTTTTTTTTTTTAAGCGTCCTGTTTGCTTTGTTGTAAGTGATGTTTTGGAACAAGCCTGAAAAACAGTTTCAGTAACAGATAAAGTTGACTGCTGTGTCTCTGGTTTCAAGGCCAGCTACGCCAGCTCGGCCTCCAGTCGCCCTCATGGACACACGTACTATTGTTCCCCTAACCACCGGATAGACAGCTGCTAATGTATATTGCCCCAAACCTAGAAGTGTAACCACTGCAGTGAAGGAGAATTCTGAGCTGCTCAAGGCTACCAGTACACACTGATTCACAGGTGTGACGGGGAACAGCAGCTGTGCTGTTTTTACTAGCATCGCTTTGACCTAGGATGGAGTGGGTTTCTGTTTCAGCTATGCACTCATTTTAGAAGCTACTGTTTGTTTTAAGGTTGCTTTATCAGCTCACTAGCTTTGTCAGCACAACTGCTATTTTCTTTCTTTGTCCATTTGGCACATGTAGAAGTAGAAACCATTTTTGGCAAGACTTAAAATAGAACTTGGATGTTTCCCCCGAGCCTGATTATGCTTGAATTTAATCGAAAATATCTCACATTGTGCTTCAGGTCTTTTTGATTTGGTTTCCTAGCAATAGCATGTTGTATTTCTGTGTTTGAGATTGCAGTGATTATTTATGTAAAAAGGACCTGAATCCTAATGGTTAATTGTGTTTATTTAAGAAAGATTAGCATGTGGTGGCACATCTATCCAAGAGCTGGATAAAAACAACTTTAAGTTTACTGCTGGTTGTAATAATTATAATAATGTACCGTTTTAAAAATGCTTGTAAAGATGTAGCTGCGAGTTTTTCTTCATTTAGTTTAGTATAGCGTTGCCACATGGATCACTAAGCCCAGAATAGAGCACCACAGGAAAAAAATTCTCACCTGCAATTCACACCAAGATCAGCACACTGGTGTAAGTGAGAAGTTCAGATCAGACCCTTCTTGCCTCGAGATGAGATTTACTGATTAAATCTAAATAGCTGCAGAAAATTTTCCAGTTGTTCTCTTTCAGTAATCTGTTTTCTTCCATTTTAATTCAAAACATATGTTGATTTATTGATTGTTATTAAAGCCTGAACCTTAAATTAAGGGTGTGTGATGGGTACAATTGATGATAATATCATAATTATTTTAACTGTGTACAAGCTGACGTTTTTGTCTCACACTTGAATCACAGCCAACAGCATCCCAAACGTTCATATTCACTTTGTCATGTAGCCAGTTAGGCTGGACCTCTACACAGGATTACTGAGTGTATTCAGCATGCCAGCTCCACTAATTAAGCTAGAGTTCTACCTAAAAGCCATGACTGAAGTTAAAATGAGTGACAGCACAAGTCTACGTTGTCAAATTTAACTGACTCATCCTCCCTTATATGGCTTGGCTGTGCAAAAATGGATGTTGCTCAAAAGATGGCAGACTGCAAGTTCTGTCAGAAATTGCTTGCTGATTAAAAAGACAGCTCGACAGCTAGCTTCTTTCTGCAGCTGCCAATTAACTACTGCATCAAATAGCAAGTTCATGGCAAGCTTCAAGAGTCAGCTGAAAAATAGGGATGTCGCAATCAAATTAAAAGCAACTAACTGGGTATTTATTCAAACCAGTTAAGTGCGCACCACGCCCAGTTTTATGGAGGCTAAGCTCAGGCGCTTGATTAAAGATCACCAAGCAACAAAAAAACAAAACCCTGTTTGTGGATATTTGTCTTTGCTGCACATTTTTGCGAAAACCTTTTTTCGTTCAGCATGTTTCTTAATTCCACACTGGATCCTGCGCAGGTGTTTGCTCTGGTTTCTCCAGTTCTTCATTTTCAATTGGAGTTTCTGAACTAAACACGTATTAACTTGTGTTGGTGCTTCAACTCCGTTGTTCCTCCAGGCCATTTCCCACTGCCCCGCAGAGAGAGAACCCTTTCTCCTATAAACGCCACACCCACACGGCCTGGAGAGCGGTCAGGATGGATGGGCTAATTAAAAAATGCTTTTAAAACAAATTTACTTTGTGATGGCAGAGCAAAAATGCTTAATGATATGAATTAAGATGGATAGGATGATAAATGATTAGCGGTGGTTTGTGACGCACCGTAATACCAGCATATAGCAGCAGCCAAAGAAAAATGTATGCCGTTAGTGATAGTCACGTCACTGTAGTCAGTGTGTGGGTATTTTAGTAGTTACCAAAAGGTTGTTGGCAAGGATGCACAGAACCTTTTTTTGGTCATAGTCATTTGGGTACTTGTCAATACAGAGACGAGTATAATAACTTTACAGTTTGACTTATCACAAAACAAAATGTATATTGTGCTTGTATCGTTTAACATTAACACGTGTGCTAAACGTTCACATATGTGACACGTATTTCCAAACTACTGACATTCTTCAGGTAGGCTTCTTCACCTACCTGCTGTAAATTATCGGGTGCCATGTATCGGAATATGGGTAATGGTAGTACGTATCGGACCCAGTACTGGTATGGGTAAGTCCCTAGTTGTTACTAAAAGGGAAACCAGCTTGGACCTAAAAGAACATATAGAGGGAAACATCACTCCCACCTAATTAAGTACCTAATTTACAGCATTTAGCAGACACCCTAATCTAGAGCGACTTACAGCTCTTATGGTCTTAGTGTCCAAGCAATTGTGGGTTAACGGCCTTACTCAGGGACCCAACTGTGGTGGAGGTGGGATTTGAACCCTGGACCTTCTGGTCCATAGTCCAGTACCTTAACCACTAATCCACCACAGTCCTTCTGTGCTTTATCAGTTTTTTTTTCTAGGCTAACTAATGTGATGTAGCCTATATCCCATTGTAAGCACTTGAATAACGTAATGCGTACAATCAAAACACCAGACAAGTATATTTAAAATATTACCTACAGTTACTCGACAGCTAGTTTTACAGTTAAATCTGCTGTAAGAAGGCAGCGATGAATCAGTACTCTTAACAGAACGTGCACCAATTCTAGCCAGGGAACAGAAATGTTAAGGTGCTTAGTATAAATAATGGATATCCTAAATGGAGATTTGGTTTGTGGTTATTATATAGCCATTGGAATACATACATAGTACGCTGTTTAAGACACATTCTTCAGACAGTAATTTTCATCGTTTCATCAGCGGCTTAAGCCTACCCAAATAATAATAAATGCACTTTACATTTGAAACAAACCTCAAAGTGCTACAGAGTAAAATTACCAATATAGCAACACATAAAAACCACCCATTTCTTTAGGAATAGTAAAATCTGTTAAAAATAAAAGTTGTGTTGAAATAAAATGTTGTGGAACACCCAAAAGCTCAGTCGCATAAGTACGTATTAAAAGCAGTGTATCACTCTTTATGGAATTACACTGCTCACAAAAATGAGGGGATATTTAATCATTTTTGGGAGCAGTGTATTTGTCAGGTTATGGTCTTTTAAGAAATGGGTAAAGATTCTTTGGAGTGAAACACAGTTCAGGCCTGGAATATGCTTTCAGAGTCAGTGGTATTTATAGGTGATTTGTTATGAACTACAAATGTGATGGGTAAAGCAGGTCAATTTGTCTCTTGGATGAAATCGATGGAAGTGCTCTTATAGTGGCAAGTCAAAAGGAGCCAGGAAGTCTCATTGGACAGCGAGACTCCTGTTCAAACAAAAACAGGGAAGAGGGCAGGACGGTGGATGAGTTGCTTGTACAAAATGAAAGTGTGTCAATGTGTGACTCATAAATATCACAAGGTCACCTTATCTTGTGAGTCATCGCTAGACTTGATATGTTTATCTTGTGTCTTCGCAGACTGAACGCACTGGCCACTTTATTAGGTACATCTGTTAAACGGCTCTGTATCTAATCGTCACATGATGGAAAACTCAAAAGCATTTAGGCATGCAGATGTGGTCAAAGGACCTGTTGAAGTTCAAAAAGAGATTTGGAATAGGGAAGAGGTTTTTTTTTAAACTAAGGATGTGCTAGATGACCTTAAAATAATATGATATTTTAGGGCGCTTTTGTGATAACAATATATTTTGGCGATATATTTCAACAACAAACAGTTGCAACAAAAGTTATTTTGCACTTTAAAACACCTGACGCTGGACTTTTTTGACTTTCCTCGTACTCACTTGCATGCTTCTGCTTGTAGTGGTGAAACAGATCAAATGCTTTCCCCCCTTTTGTTGTTAGACCTTTTGCATAGCTTACATATTACTGTAGTTTTGTTGTACATCTGATATTTAGTACCAAAACCACCTCCCCACTACCGAAATCGCTGCCCTTTTTACACCCCAACTGGCATGGTGGTTAGTGTTGACGAAAATATCCAGTACTTGGAAGTTTACAGGGTGAGAATGGAATTCTTTCTTGCATAAATGGTTCAGGCTGCTGCTGGTCGTGTTGTAATGTGGGAATATTTTTTTGGGGAGAACTGTGTTGTTGTTGTTGACCATGTCCATGCCTTTATGGCCACTGTGTACCGTCTTCAGATTGCTACTTCCAGCAGGATAGCGCACCTTTTCACAGCTCAAATGTTCTCAAACTGGTTTTTATAACACGTTGTTGAGTTCAGTATACTCAATCCAGTAGGGCACTTTTGGCATGTGGTTGAATGGGAGATTTTCATCATGGATGTGCAGCGGATAAATCTGCAGCATCTGCCTGATGCTGTAATGTCAGTATGGGAAAACTGTGAGGAATGTTTCCAACACTTTGCTGGAAAGGATTATGGCAGTTCTGAAGTCAAAACATTGTCCAACTTGGTATTAGCAAGTTCCTAATGAAGTGGCCAGTAAACGTATTGTGGCCAGTGCTGCAGAGGTGCGTTCTCAATAATTTAATCAATGCTATCAAGTCTCTTGATATGATCTGTGCAATATTTACAGTCAAACGTGTGCTCTATTGGATTTTTATAATGATTTTGCCACGTGGGGTTGTTTTAAATAAACCAATTGCATTGTAGACGGCAAGCTGTAGGACATGTACGTTACTTTAGCCTTTGCTAGCGATGCACAGAAATGTAACATTGTCAACCAAAACGGAACAAAAAAGCCTGATTACAGAACACGTTTTGTTACAGGTTTCATGTTTAATCGAACACGTACTTAACTTTTCTTTGTGTAATTTCTCTTTTTACTTCATTCCTCCAGGTTGGGAATGAATAAACATGGGTTAAGAAAAACAGTTTTTAATTGTTTTGTTGTGGAAGGGTGAGGAAATGATGCAACAAAGTCAGATGAATAAGTAGAAAATCTAAAGAAAAATGACTCGGGTGTGACATGTCTCAGGTGTTAAATATATATGTAATTATTTAAATGTACTTTTTATAAACCTCACTTATTTATACTTTGACTCCACCTTGTTTTTAATCAATAATTTCTTGTCCAGTTATCAGCTGATTGTGCTAATCAGATCTCATGCAGAAGGGCTTACATTTTCCCTCATGTTCTGAAAGGATTTTCTTCAGTTTTATAAACTCAACCTCAACTCAGACCTACCTTTTGTTATAAGAACGGCATAAAATCAGCCGGACAGGCGATGCGTTTATCCACAATTAAAGCTTCTTGACAGTCTCAATTGTGTGCCTGGCTCCAATGTGTTCACTGTTGAGGTATTAATGAACACTAGGCTCTGTTTGAACACCCGGTAATACGGTGCAGGTGAAATTCGTAAGGGCCCAGGTGTTCAGACAGGCAGTTGTTGAGTGGACCTTTGGCGCTACAGTGGTGTTTTCGTTTCAGAATGACTTATGCTATGTAATAAAGAATCAGTTACATGTAGCTTCGTGGCCTGATATGAGAAGGCTTTGGTTGGTTTTATGTTGTGTATGAGCTAATTATGCGTGTCTGTGCATGACAACTCTTCATTGTCTGTTTCTCTCACACAAATGTTAATCATCCTTCCAAAAACCTGTTTGGTTTCCTGTCAGAGGGACTGTGTGGGCTTTTGTTCACTGGCACTATCACTCTTATCTTGAAGTATGTTCAGACGTCATGCTGGTCTGAGAGAGCATACACGTCCCCAGACAACTGTGCAGGCATGAATGTTTCACGCTAGGGTTGCTGTTGCAGCACTGGGGGATGATCGTCTGACCGACCTACCCTCCTTCGGACACAGGCAGTCATGTATGCATATGACACCTGACCGTGCCGGAATGCAAAACCTGGGCTAGACAACTAAGCCACTCGAGCGCCGGGACTGAAAAGGGTTTGATCTGTAAGAATCTTACACGTGGTCAAAACTTGTATAGTTTCAGTTACAGTCTTAAACTGAAACATCAGTGCGTTCCATGATTTCATTAACTGCTAATGTACACCTATATTATCAAAGACAGAAGTAGTTACAGTAGTTCACACCGTTTAGTAATCATTATAAACCACAAACCAGCCTGGATGTATTCATCAATAACACCTCAGTCGCTAAATGTTAAGACACAATAACCTTTGTAATATATGTTTTGTACTGAAAAGGTGCCAAAGCCAATGTTCCAAACCAGGTTATTTTGCATTTGCACGAAGAGTGTCGTTGTTAACTGACACGGATTTGCTGTTTGTACACACTTGCACAGGACTGGTCTAATTGTCTTGTCTGTGTAATGATAGCTTTACAACTTCCTGCGAGCTAAAGCTACTAACTGGTGAATTTGGTGACTTTCTCATTCCGGTTATGTTATTTTTGTAATGCATGTAATTCTACAAAAACCTTTAACTTGTCATTTTATATTTTGTTTAAGGTAAAGCCTACTTTTAGTATAATATCTGTATAATATTTATTGCAGAATAGATGCGGCATTGTATTTTATGACACTGTGGGGTCGGTTGTGTATGAATACTGTAGTTCTTCTATGAAGTTGTTGCTCTTACATTTTTTTTGTATATTAGTTTTGTGCTTAACTCTCTTCAAAATGAGTTAATCAGAGATATTCGATCTAGCCTAACTACTCAAGTTTCCTAGAAATCCTAATATTCATGTTCCATGCTTTGTAGATTTTATACTGGTGTAGCCAGCGTTTGGTATAAGCTCACAAGAATAGCACGTGCTGGTTTATTAACTGCACATTTGAACGGTTCAGTAATAAAGGTTGAAGTTGGAAAGTATAATCTCATTAAGCTTTTAAGGGATTCTTAGAATCGCTTTTAAGTTTGTTTTTATTATCTATAACATCACGTGGAAACAAAGAGTAATGTTCCATAAAGCATCTTTTCTTTATGGCTCATAATTTAGCATTTCCTGTACGTGGTACTACATGGACCTCGGTCGTTGGAGTATTCCATTACCTGCATTTTGCAATGGGCAGCACCATGGGGTAAGCAGTTGGTGCTTTTGCCTTCCGTTTCCAGAGATCCCCAGTACGAGCCAAACCTCGGCCTGTGCACGCGTGGGTTTTGCATGTCCTCTCTGTCTTTAGAGACGTTGTTAGGTAGTGCTGATTACACAGGTTGTACCTTGGTTCTAAAGTCAGTCAGTGAAACCCACATTATTGATAACTGGTATGGATTTGTTATCCAGTGTCACAAATGTCATCAATTTCTCAGTTATTGTTCACTGTGGAAGAACAGGGCTGTACTCATGTTGGCCAGCACCAATACCTGATTACCTTGTCCTGTCAGTTGGGTCTTATCTGACTGTTTCTAGAACCTAGAAAGATAACTTTTTTGTTATTTCGAAATGTGTTGTTTCCCTTATTTGTTTGGGGATTCCTGCAGGTGTCGATTCGACCAGCAGCAGGTACAAGATTTCAGTCTACAGTCGTGTGTTTTCTCAGCTAGCACCACCAGTCAGGTGTGTTCCATGATTCGGGGTGTATTTTTCTAAAAATTGAATTTCTAAGAATTGACTTCTTATTGTACGCACTTGGTTATGGATGGTATAGAGGGCCGACCAACTGGAGAAACTCCTTTTCATGCATGAAGCAGCAACGAAGCACTAAAACACCGTAGCAATAAAAACTCAAATTATTTAGCTTCTTTCTGTGAGACTGTTGTCTAGGTTAGAAATCCAGTTACTGCCATTCAATTATTGAGTCATGTAAACCATGTAGAGGTATCTTGTTGTTTGATTACTCGATGATCAGATTTTCTGCGGTTATTGGGTTAAGAGTATATAAACACACAGTTGCTCACAGAGAAGGTAGCTTATAACTAATATAGTCTGTTACTGTATATGCTGTGGGTTAAGGGATTTGTTTAAGGTCTAATACTTGAAACAAGGAAGAGCTTAGCAGTTAATCAAATCACCCTGACAAAAGCTAATGCAGTTATCAAAGCTTTTGGCATTTGAGCATCTTCTTGACATTGCCTGTCAGCTTGATTTTTTTTTTTTTTTTCCTAGGAAACAAAACCTTTGAAAAGGGTTTGCCAAAATGTTATCCACTGTTCCTTGTTCATTTGAGACCCATTACCAGAGACTTTAAATGAAATTAAACCTAAATGATTTTATATACAGAAAGGTCAAATGCAAGAGGTCCTGGTGTTCTCAGCAGGTTATCCACGTCAAGGCTCAATTAGGTTAATGTTTTTGCACTCGGGTTATACCAAAGCTCTGGCTGTCAAATGTGAATCAACAAACTACATGCATGGCTGATTTGTCATTTGGGCCAAGTGGTATATACACACACTTTTTTTGTTTGTTTGTAATTGTGTATACTGAGGTAGTAAGATTGTGAATGAGCAATGTTTATATTTAAAATGGAAGATTAAACAGGGAAAAAGTGTGTTTTCTATTTTTGTTAGTATTTCATTTATTAGTTATTCTGGGAAGTGTGCTCATTTTGTAGAAAGGAGAAGGTCTAAGCTCATGGGCTGTGGTAGTGCAGGATTAATTGGCTTGCTGCAGTGACATGCTCATATTCTGTAAAACAAGTTCTCAGTAGCCAGGGGAGTGGAAACGGGCTGCTGAGGGTGCTGCAGCACCCGTAATGAGGAACAGTCCGCTGAACTTTAAGAAGCAGAGCAATGAACTTTCATGTCTGTTTTCCCACATGCATTACGGCAAATTAGTTTCCATGTCTGTGCTCCGTCAAATCTGTCTGTCTCATTACTGTTAGACCGTTATTTCTTCAGACAAAGTCCAAGTGCAGGAAATGCAGAACTAGCCTGGTTTGTTTTACTTACGATATCTAATATCTGAGTGCCTTTTGGTGCTTTGCTTTTAGATTTAGAAAGAACGGTTCTTTCTAATGTTTTTTTAAGCATCTTATGCATCACTCGATATCTTAAAGCAATTATAGCTCCTCTTGCATTCTGTGGTTGTGGCCGCTTTGAAAGCTGTCCTTGTAAACAGGAAGCGCTTTTTTTGAGTGTGCTGCTTGCTGCGATTTAGTTTGTTGCGATAAACTCTAAATAATAAAATTTGTCCTGTGATTCACCCAACACTGACTGTATTTTGTGCATGTGACATCAGAGCATTACAGCTAGTCATTATACAAATTTGGTTACAGTTTACCTTTTGCTGACCTTCAGATTGAGCTTGCATTTCCCGTAAAAGCTAGTTAAGCGTACTAATGTATATATCCAGAGGTCAGTACTTTGGGCTGGGTGTATGTACTGTGTGAAGGTAGGAAAAGGTCTAAAAGGAGGTATCTGGGTTTGTAGATCAGTCATGCTTTGCTGTAAATGGACAAAACAGTGCTGCTTACCTCAAGTACTCTCTTCATGTGAAAGCCATGAGAATGATACTAGAAGAGGGAGACATTTAGAGGCGAGGAATTCCTCACAAATAACTGAAGATGAGGAAGTTGTGTTTAAATGGGTGAGGGACTACTGTTGTGCATGCATAGTTTGGTTCCAAGTTTAGCAAGTACAGTTCGAGTTCACAGCTTACATTAAATATTGTCATTACTTTCAAGTATACTGTTTACAAAAATTATTAAATGAAGAAATTAGTAAAGAAATATCCCCAATTTTTGTGGGCAGTGTATTAGTCTGCCACCATTTTAAAACATTGGATTTAGAAGAAAAGTTAATTACTGAAAGACACCTGTCCAATAGTTTGGTTGTAATTGCTCCAGTAATGGACCAGTCAAAGATCTATAGCTTATTATAATGTGACAACCTCCGGTTTTGTCTCCTTGTTTTACCAAATCCAACACGGAGTTGATGTATTCTTAGCAGTATTATGTAAAACAAAAGTTGTTTGCTGCATGATGTGGTAAAATGGCATCGGGTTTAAAGTAAATCCAGTTTATTCTACGTTTAGGAGTGTTTTGGCTGAGTTCTGTGCTGACGTGATTCTATGACAAGAATTCTAGCAGATGTAAGAAGATACCGAATGCCATTGTGTCGTATACTTGTAAGGACTTGGCCCTCGTTCATACAGTTGAAAAGGAGATAATCAAAACCCTTGGTCTGAGTTATGTCAGGAAACCGCAAGTAGTGTGGCAAAAGTCTAGGTTTCTTGTTTATTTGATTGTTTATATGAATGCATCAAAATCCTGAAGATGGTTTTAGCTGCTGTTTTGTGGTCGAGTATTTAAAATATTTCCTTTTCTGTTTGAACTATATTATGTTATATAGTATAGTTATATATATATATACTATGTTATATAGTTAGATACTGTTAGATACTTGCCCTTGATGGTACACAAGCCAACTAGCCAGCATTTTGCAATGGTTTCCGAATGACCTGCTATTTTTGTATTAAAACCTAAAAAATACGTCATCAAGTTTTTACTTTGACGTTTTGAAGCTGTAATGCAAAGTCTTTGGCCAACTGGGTCGTTACCTTGTTACAGTGCGGCACCTTGGTTGGTGTTTTTTTTGTTTTTTGTTTTTTTTGCTGCGTTTCCCTGTGGCAGTGTCTCATCTTTCCATCCACACGTACATTTGGCCGTGGCTATAATCATGCAAGTGGTCTCGTGTCTTGAAGTGCTGTCTTTTATCCCCAAGAAACGGGCGTGTAACGCGCAGCAGCGTGTGTGTAACGCTTTCTCTCTTCTCTCAGTGTGTATGGAGCAGTGTGAGAATGCCGCGTCTCTCCTGGCGTCCGTGCGCGAGCAGGAGATGCAGTTTGAGCGTCTGACTCGAGCTCTCGAGGAGGAGAGGAGGAGCGTGGGGCCATCCGGCACCCTGCCCCGCCCCCTCCCCACCCTGCAGGTAAAACCTTCTCCCAACGGACCTGTGACAACAGACGCCACAGCTCACTGTGCCATCCCACCCCGTTTCCATCCTCCTCATAACCTTGTCTCCCTGTGTGTGTATACATGCCCTATGAGCATCCATGGTCTCACTGCATCATCTGCGTTACAGTGCATGGTGACTCGCCTCATTACTTTGCTCATTTGCCTTAACATCGCTCGTTTGCATTGTTTGCATCTTCTTCCCCATTTGACATAAACACACACTTTAATCCTATCCATCCCTGCATCGTTGCGCTGTGCTGAAAACTGTTGGATCACAGATCCGAGATCAGTCTTATCATGCATGCGGCTGTGTCATCTCGGATTCACTCGATCCTGCATTCTTTCAAAAGCATGTTTATCTTGCGTGGATGAAAAGCTCATGTCTGAGCGATCTTAAGCAGGATAAGCATTTCCTGAGAAGACTTTGACTTGGACCACGCCTGGTAATTCTAATCTGGATTTGAGACCGTTATAATAGGTCCTGTGTATTGTGAACCTAAACCTGTTGATGCACTTGCAGCTGTTCTACTGGTTAACGCGGCGAAGGAGCCAATCACATGACTGCAACTCTAGGGTGTAGCGAGAATAATCTGAAAAAGAGAAAACATTCAGTGAGCAACAGTTCACTGGACAAAACTAGCCTTGTTGATGCCAGAGGTGAGATGAGAATGGTCAGACTGGTTTGAGCAACAAACAAGGGTGCAGATGCGCATCTCTGAATGCAATGAATGATGATCCTTGAAGCAGATGGGCTACAGCAGCAGAAGACCAAAGCAGATCACAATCCAGTAGAGCGCTTTTGGGATGTGGTGATGCTGGAGATGTGTACCATGGCTGTGCAGGTGTCAGATTTGCATCAGCTCCATGATGCTATCATGTCAACATGACAACCCAAATCTGCGTGGAATGTTTTTAGCACCTTGTGAGAAATGTGGGTTAAACCCAGTTAGCAGCAATGTTAGTCAGACAAGTAAAATATTGTAGTAGATTTAATTGTGATAGTCACTTTTTTGCTTTCCCTTATTTGATGGAAGAGGTTCCTGTAAAACAATATCACAGCCGTGTTAAAAATGCCGGAAGACGTGAACTGTGTACCAAGTACCTATTCCAGCCTAAGATTTCTTGGCATCATAAGAATGAAGTACCAGCTGTGACTTAGATAAACAAGTACCCCAATAAACTTACTGCCACAAGGAAAGCCAAAAGGTAATTAACTCCATTAAAAATGAAAAACATTTTCCGCATGTGTGGAGTTTGCATTAATTCCCATGTATCTTTGGGGTTTCTCCAGTTTCCTCCCACATGCTTGTTAGGTTAATTAGTGTGTCTAAAGTGCCATTGTTTGTGTCTGTGTGTTGTAGCCCTACGATGGATTGACACACTGTCTGGGGTTCTCTCAGGAGCCTGTCTAGGATACGTGAATGAAGGAATTAAATATTCAATAAAATTGTCACCATTTCTATAGCTAACTTTGAACGAGAGAAGCTTGCTTGTGAAGGTTACATGCGTGCCTTGTGCATATGGCGAGTGATATGGAATATAAACAGAATAAATATTGCTGACTCCAACATTCAGCGGCTTGACACAACCTTTTATTTGTTGGCCACTTAATTTTTGGGAATGAGGGGGAAAAGTATATTAAATAAATTAGGGATTTATTTTATTATTACTTATTTCTAGGTCTGAGTACAAGTGGGAGAATCAGCCTCGTTTCCAGTTTCTGTCAAAGGTTGCCAGATATGACTGCACTGAATACACACTGAGGGTGTGTAAATATTCAGGCTGTGGTGCGTATTCAGAGCAGCTGGCATCCTTTTCTTTAGTCTCCCTCTAACCAGGCAAATAAACGAAATGATTCAGTGGTTTATCACCATGGTAAGAAACCGTGATTCCGTCATAGTCACTGGCATCTCTGGGCCTCAATTGTTGTGAAAATGTTTTTTTTGTCTTATTATTTGCAATACTTGTGTATATAAACCCTCAACAGTTACTTCAGGATGTTTTACAAGAAGTCTATTTCTTTGTGTCTCAGAGAAAATTCAAGTTATATTGAATAAATATAGCAGCAATTGATATTTGTTTTATTTGAAAGGAGTTTAGTGTGACAGTTGGTGCAATCTCTGTGTAGGCACATCAAATGCTGTTAATTGTTAACTAACTATAGTCATCATATGCATGTAAGTGATGCGTAAGCAGTCTTTCACTGAGAGGCTGAACATCACGTAACTCTGACTTTTAGAAATAATAAAATGGCTAAGTCTTTGCATGATTAGTTGAACCCTTTTTAAGTTAAAGTTCACAGTTCAAAGTAACCCAAAATGTACCCTGCTGTATACCTTTGGTGAACTGAAAAGTTGATTCATGTCAAGGCTGCACACTGAGCACTTCATATATTTTCAGCAGTCTTATCAATGTCCAGGAATGAAAGTACGTGTAACAGCAGGGAGGAATTCACTGTCATCAAAAGCAATTGATAAATGCAGCTCTCTTCATTAAGCTAGATCATTAACATTTGGGTCTGCAATTTGTGCGGCCAAATCTAAAGACGAGCAATACATTTTCAGCTTGGGACACTTTTATCTGGCAGAAATATTTAACGGCGCCTCTTATAACTTGGCAAGAGCAGAACGTTTAGAAATCGTCTGATAGCCATTAGCTTGCCTGTCCGTGAAATAGATATACAAGAGCTGACGTCTGCACTTTGGGGAATTGCATTAATTTCGACTGGTATTTGAATCCAAAAAGGTCAGGAGAGAAACCCGGGGGTAATTTTTAAAGCTGATTTCACAAAGGTATTTATGTAAACAAACTTGTTGTATGTAAACAAACCGAGACGCGTCTACAAAAAGGCTGATGGGCAGCAATGAATGCTATGTAGTTCAGCATATTTGAACTGTTTCTCTGTACAGTTGGTGTAAAATTAGCTCCTGGATTGTAGTATGTGAAAGTAAAACTAAAGTGCGGTTCGAACCATGGCTGCGTAGATAGAATTATTCCCCGTGTCTTACGGACAGGCTGCATTTTTACTGGATCTTCTTTAAAGCGTGTTATGAGTGTGGTCATGGCTCTCGAGCTTTTTCCCCCCTCGTAAAATGGGAGTAACACAAAGTTGCACTTTCACTCCGTAGTAATGCTGAAGCCGGTTTAGTGAGCGAACATGTTCAGACAACACAAGTCTGTGTTGGGGATAAGATGGGTAAAAAGCCCCTAGCAGGACTGATGATCTTGCTCTGAAACAAGGAACTTGTTCAGTCGGTGTGACTGAGAGCTTTGGCCGTCGCCGGATGTTGCTCAATATCTTGCAGCCGTTTTACAGTTCAAATCTTCAGCACTTCTGTCTTCTGTTAACCTGAGACAACACTTGCCACTCCCTCTGACCATAGTCCTCGCTTTGTTGGGATTAAACAGCGTTGTGTGGGTGAGATCAACATTTTTCAGTGCTGCATGTTTTTTGCTGAGCTTTACACACGAGGTCGTTCTTTGTGTGCGTTTTCTATCCTGAGTTCACAAACTGTGGGTGTTCTTATGTTAACGACGACGTGAAGGGCTGTGGCTTTGGAATGCCGCAGTCGGCCTTATCTTCTCTCTGTTGACATAGTTCTGTGGATATTAAGATGGCGAGCAGGCTTCAGGCCTACCTGCTGACAGGTTCTTACAAGCCTGGGCACCACCTAGTGCCCTTTCCCAGCTCAGCAGCTCCTTCTAGGGAATGGAATGAGTAATGTGTTCTTCCACTTAATTTTTGCAGCGAGGGAACTAATATGCGTGTCATATTGCATGACTAAAACTTTCCAGAATCTGTAGTCTTTTTTTTAAAAAAAATTTTACTAATTCACTTGCTGGCTTGTTTGTCCATCCATACATTCTTCATGCATTTCCACAGAAGCGGTTGTTATGCTCACGCTATCACTGGTTTGTGTTTGATAAGCGCTGACGTAATGTCTTTCCTCGACATCATGCTGCTGCTCTGAATGTTTGGAAATGCTAAGCAGCCTGATCAGTAGCTTCTTTCACACCCTTCCTGTGTGTGCGTGAGAGAGAGGATTCTCTAAAACCAAACTTCTAGTGACCTCGCTGTCATTTGCTCACTTCTCTTAATCCTTTTTCGCTTTTTTTATTTGGAAAATGCTAACACACAATCTGTATCTTTCTCTAGAACGGGCGTATCCCTGGTGATGCAGAGTTAGAGCGGCTTAAAATAAACGACGGATACATCAACGGGACACAGGTAGGAATTTGTTTTCGTTTGTTCTCTGTTCTCAAGCCAGTGGCTTGAATGTAAGGGCCTTGCCACTGAAACCGGCAGTCAGTGAATTTCCGGGCTGGACGTCCAGTGACAATGTGGTGTGGTTAAGGAACCCTGTGGAGGATTAGTCTTATTGACTAACCTTTTCGTACCACCTGACAGCTGTGAAGCAGAAAATAATAATTGCTTTCATATATGCAAATGTACTGAACGAGTCAAAAGGTACTGGACGCGTCGTGTTGTGACTTTTCACAAAGGCAGCAAAAGCCATTGAGGTTTCTTCGTTGGTAGTGGTCTTCGGATGACCACTGCGTAGCTTGTTCTCCATAGTCCTGGTTTCTCTGATTTTGGCTATGAGGTGTGCAGCAGTGGTGTGTGGACTTCTGTTTTTTGTGTCGGTTGTTGAAGTCTACGAACATCAGGATCATAAATTCCATCTTCAGGTACCCGTGTTGAACAACAAAAGTTTAGAACTTTTTGATATTTTTTGCAAACCTGATTGCACCAATCGATTTCTCAGAAAATCTTTGTCTTCTTGGATATGACCAACTTCTCATGGGGGCGGGGGCCTTGCCCTTGATCCAATATGGCAGCTTTCAGATATTGAAAGTGACAAGCAGTGTTTATAAAACCATGTTTAGTTAGTGTAC